>WNWK01018539.1:0-39720 GCA_009830355.1 Cherax destructor
ACTGGTTTAACAAAACCACAGAGAGACTCCTTGATTTTAAGCAGAGGAGAGCAATTGCTCGCTGTGTCATACGTGACGCTAAATGCACTTGCTGGCGGGATTACGTTTCTACCATCCCTATGGCTTCCTTGATAAGTGGAATCTGGAAGAAAGTTCAGAAACTGAGTGGTAAATTCTCCCTCGACCTGGCTCCTATTCTTCGGGTTGCCGGTGTCGATATAGCACACCCTCTTACCATTGCCATTGAAATTGGTAATCATATGGTCCGCATTTCACATTGTCTCCATCTATGCCCCTCGTTCCTTTCTTCTAAGTCTGCCAGTGAGTTAAAGCCCATAGATTTTTCTTCTCTCAGAGAAGAATCATAACCCCTGTGGTTTAGCGCTTCTATTTGATTATAATAATAATCAGAGAAGAATCTTATAATGTGCCTTTTACCCTTCAAGAACTGGAGGCAACACTCTCTGCTTGCCGATCATCGGCAGCTGGGCCAGATGGCATACATATTCGTCTGCTCCAGCATTTACATCAGTCTGCTCTTGATGTCTTCTTACGACTCTTTAATCTTATATAATTGCAAGGAATTCTTCCCCAGCTGTGGAAGTCTGTTATTGTTCTCCCTTTTCGCAAACCGGGTACTGTGAGACATGATACCTCTCACTACCGTCCCATTGCTCTGACCAGTGCAGTTTCCAAGGTGATAGATCGTCTAGTTAATAGACATTTGATGTGGTATTTAGAGATGCACAGTAGTCTCTCCACTAGTCAATATATATACATGCCGGGTCACCATTTGGAGAAGACCCGGCCCGGATGTACCGGCGAACATACAACAACAACAACTAGTCAATATGGCTTTCGTAAGGGCCGTTCTGCCATTGACCCCTTACTGCGCTTGGATACGTATATTCGTAATGCCTTTGCTGATAACCACTTGGTTATTGCCATCTTTTTTGACCTTGATAAGGCTTATGACACAACTTGGAGATATAATATCTTGGCCCAGGCCCACTCCTTAGGCCTCCGAGGCAACCTACCATTTTTCCTTAAGGCCTTCTTAACTGAAAGACATTTCCGTGTCCGGGTTGGTAATGTGCTTTTCCCGGAGTTTGTCCAAGCTGAAGGTGTCCCTCAGGGATGTGTTCTGAGCACAACACTCTTTTTCCTTGCTATAAATAATCTTGCATCTGTTCTCCCATCCAATATTTGGTCATCGCTTTATGTGGATGACTTTGCTATAGCTTGTGTGGGCACTGACATCACCTCATTGCAGTTTCCCTCCAGCATGCCGTCAACCATGTTTCCAATTGGGCCACCACTCACGGGTTTAAATATTCTAGTAGCAATACTCACCAAATTATGTTTACTAGACTTTCAGTGGTCTCTGATCATCCATTGTACCTGTATGGTGCACATATCCCAGAACGTGATACAGTCAGGTTTCTTGGCCTCTGTAGTGATACCGCTCTTGTGGGGAGCTGCAGCAGGACACAATACTGCACCACCTCAGGGGCCCCTTACAATAACAACAACATAGGACGATGGAAATAAATGGTATAAAATACCGACACAATGGAAAGATAAACACATAAGCAGTATAATGTGATCCTTTATTGCCAACGTTTCGCCCACACAGTGGGCTTTATCGAGTCACAAACAGATCTACCTGGATAAAAGAAACAAGGGTATTTATACGATTTAGTCAGGTGGAGAATGCTGGGTTAGGTGGGGAAAGCTGCATGTGACAGTCTTCAAAGTAGTGTGATAGTTTAAAACCTCGGGTAACTTAAAGGACCTGCAGTGTTCCATTCTTGACTTCTATGTGGGATAGCGATGAAGAGGTTTCTTGGCAATAGGTTCAGCTATGTTGTAGAAGCCGTTGTTCTGGTTGAAGTTGTTGGATATACAAATAAGTGATGATTCCAGGATTCTTCGGTATTGCGTGTTGTCTTCTCTGGCGATGAGTCTTGCGTTTCTGTAGTTGATTAAATGGTTGTGTTTACCTGGAGTTTACCTGGAGAGAATTCCAGGGGTCAACGCCCCCGCGGCCCGGTCTGTGACCAGGCCTAGTGTTGGACCAGAGCCTGATCAACCAGGCTGTTACTGCTGGCCGCACGCAGTCCAACGTACGAGCCACAGCCTTGCTGGTCAGGTACCGACTTTAGGTGCCTGTCCAGTGCCTGCTTGAAGACAGCCAGGGGTTTGTTGGTAATCCCCCTGATGTATGCTGGGAGGCAGTTGAACAATCTTGGGCCCCTGACACTTATTGTGTTGTCCCTCAACGTGCTAGTGGCACCCCTGTTTTTCATTGGGGGGATGTTACATCGCCTGCCGAGTCTTTTGCTTTCATAGGGAGTGATTTTCGTGTGTGAATTTCGGTGTTGAACACAGGCAGTTCTTGGGTCGTCAGATCTGCCTGCGTACTGGTGTTCTGAAATACGTGTTTGGAGGTCTCTGGATGTTTCGCCGATGTATAATTTGCTGCAGTCATTACAAGGAATTGTGTATACCCCTGTAGTGGATTGAAGCTTGTCCTGTCTGTTACTGGTAATGTCCTTGATGGTTGTGGATGTGGAGGTAGATACTCTGAATGAGGTATTGGAAAAAATGTTGGAAACGTGTTTGGTAATGGAGTTGGTGGGGAGAACTATGTATCGTTTCTCGGCAGTGTCTTCTCTGGGTGTGTTGAAGATGTTTAATGCCCGTCGTCTGCAGTCTCTAATGAAGTGACGAGGATAGTGAAGTTTGGAAAAAACTTGTTCAATGAGGGAGCATTCTTCTTCAAGGAACTCACTGCTGCAGATTCTGAGTGCGCGTAGGAAATATAATTAAGTGCAATAATGTAACGTCGAGGTATGACTGGGGTGCTGTGTGTTGAGATGGCTGCTGAGATGATGCCTTGAAGATTGCCTTTTTGGAAATCGGAGTCATTGTGTCTGTAGTTTTTAGTGATAAAATTGAGGTCTTGTTTTGGTTTCGTAATTCCTGTTGCAAATTTGAGGCCTATGCTGAGGGCTTCAGTTTCTGTGGTTGACAGTGGACGGGATGAAAGATTTTGAATAATTTCAGGTCTTCCTAGTCTTCTCCACTGACTATTATCGCAGAGAGTTTGGAGTTTTCTAGTAAGTCTGATTTTCTGTTGAACAGAATGTTCAACAATGTTCAACAGAAAATCAGACTTAGTAGAAAACGCCAAACTCTCTGTGATAATAGTCAGTGGAGAAGATTAGGAAGACTTGAAATTATTCAAAATCTTTCAACTCGTCCACTGTCAACCACAGAAACTGAAGCCCTCAGCATAGGCCTCAAATTTGCAACAGGAATTACGAAACCAAAACAAGACCTCAATTTCATCGCTAAAAACTACAGACACAATGACTCCGATTTCCAAAAAGGCTATCTTCAAGGCATCATCTCAGCAGCCATCTCAACACACAGTACCTCAGTCATACCTCGACGTTACATCATTGCACTTAAAACTTTAGCAGAAGACACGACCACCGCTGATAAAGGAGGTGGTGTCGTAATCTTGAACACTGACGATTACAGGAACAAAATGTTTAATCTACTTAATGACCCAGATACCTACAAACCTCTCACAACAAACCAAGTGGACAACCTCACCAAAACATTTCTTCACAAGACTCGCCGTATTCTGAGGGACTCAGAACAAGGGAAGAAACTTCTACACACCATTCCCAGCAACTCCAGACCTGCCAGAATGTACGGTCTGCCAATGACGCACAAACCAGGTATCCCATTGAGGCTCATATCCTCGGGAATAGGCAGTACTCCCCACAAACTCGCAGGAATTCTCGCTAAACACCTCTCCAAACTTTTGGGCACTATTAGTCCAGCACATCTCAAACACTCTGGTGACCTTCTCAATCACATTCGCAACATCAACATCAGGAACAAGAAACTCTCCAGCCTTGATGTAACATCCCTATTCACCAAAGTACCTACTACACAAGCTATTGATCTCTTGCACAGAAAAATTGACGACTCACTTGATCTTCTTCCAGCCAGCGACCTTGTTGAACTATGTGTGGGCTTTACATGTTTCTCTTTCGAAAATCAACTCTTTCAACAAACTTTCGGACTACCCATGGGATCGCCACTTAGTGCCGTCCTTGCGAACCTATGTATGGAACATCTGGAAGCCAAGCGTTTTTCCACTATTATTCCCTCTACTGCCACCTGGCTCCATTATGTTGACGACATTCTCATCATAACTCCCAGACGCTTCAACGTTCAAGCTCTCCAACACAAGCTCAACCAGGTCGAGCCATCAATCCAGTTTACACTAGAAGAAGAAGTCGACAACACTCTTCCTTTCCTTGATGTTCTTCTCTGCAAAGCTGACCATGAACTTCGTTTTAAAGTCTATCGAAAACCTACCAATCAACACGATCTTCTCCACTTCTACTCTCACCACGACACCAAAACTAAACGTGGTGTAATTATAGGCTTTTTCCTGCGCGCACTCAGAATCTGCAGCAGTGAGTTCCTTGAAGAAGAATGCTCCCTCATTGAACAAGTTTTTTCTAAACTTCACTATCCTCGTCACTTCATTATGTTAGTTTAATATCTTTATTATGCACCCCATACCCATCCTGTGGGCGGTAGTCAAAAGATTACAGAGGTACATAATGGGTCCAGGGACTGGACCTCAAAGTTTGATAGCTGAGCAAGTTACAAAGGTAATGAACTCAGATGGTCACAATCATGACAAGTTACAAAGGTATGTGCAAATTACAGAGGTATATATAGGGTCCAGAGATTGGACCCCAAAGTTTTGATAGCTGAACAAGGTACAATGGTAATGAATTCACAAGTTACAAAGTAATGAATCATGTAAGTAAATTTACTTACGTCTGTACATGGTTGCAATCATGAACAAATTATAAAGCAATGAGCAATCTATTAGTCTACACCCAGCCACAACTGTAATGAGTTATTGGTGCAAATTTTAATTGTTGGGTCACACACACACACACATATGCATATACACATACATATACACACACACATATACACACACATACATGTATATACATACACACATACACATACACACATATATACATACGGGCCCCGATGGCATGGTGGCTAGCGCTCTTGCTTCACGCACGGAGGGCCCGAGTTCAATTCCCGGCGACGCCGAAACATTTCGAAGTGTTTCGTTACACACACACACACAGACATACATACAACAGGCCTAGTGTCTAATCGACATGTGCCTAGAACAAAATGGTAACTAACACACACACAGGTGTCAATGCTTTATTTACAGGGTATTTTTCCAGAATGGTCTGTAATATACCACTGTGGATAAAATACTTTGACATATCTTGAACATTTCTGAGTGAGTTGTCTCTGAATTCATTAATTTTATCGCACTCCAGTACATAATGACGCAGGGTGGGACAATAATCCAACTGACAAAGTTTACATCTTGTTTGGTCTACATCTGGTGGTGGTGATTTAACCTGCCAAAGATACTTGTCACCCAGCCGGAGGCGGGCGGTAGTGACATGCAAGAGTCTGCTTATTTTGTTGGATGCACCATAAACATGTGGCTCCTCCTGCATGATAGAATGATGATAGATGGACTGACTGTGTCAATCTCCCTGAGTCTTAAGTCAATAAAATTCAGTTGAAGTTCTTTTCGTATTATTGTTCTCAAACTGCTAACTGACAAGCCAAGATTGTAATCTATCCCCTCTTTGAAAGCATAAAACTTAGCCAATTTATCAGTTCTATCATGCATCTGAAGACCAATGTGAGATGGAATCCACAGCATGTGCACTCTGACTCTACTATCCACAATCCTACCATACCTGTGCCTGGCTTCTGACACGAGCATGCTACAAGTTATACTTGATGAGTTGAGAGCATTTATGGATGACAGAGAATCAGTTACAATTAGAGAGTTAACCTTAGATACATGGACGCATTTGAGTGCAAGGAGTATGGCAAACAGTTCTGTCTGAAAGGTAGAGGCCCAGTTATTGATGCGTGCTCCAATTTCTTTAAGAGAGCCATCACTCTGTATGACAACAGCAGCACTACCAGCTGCACCAGTGGATTGGTGAACAGAACCATCAACGTAAATAATTTGTGAGAGAGTGTTCTGTTTGGCTAAATTATCAATACAGTTTAAGGCATCATGTTTGGCTTCAAGGCGAAGCTTTGGTTGTGATTTAAGAAGTTGTTTGGGGGGAAATGGAGGGATGGTAGTTTGGAATGGGGTAATATTCCATGGAGCGGAGAAGTGCCGCTGTTGCCTTACTTGCCACAGATCATGTATTTGATTCATGCGGAGGTCGGTTCCAGTTTTTTTCGATCCATCTGGAGGGATGTTCATCAGTGCTGAGGAAAGTTTGGAGGGCTTCTGTGCATGGGTTTGAATGGGCTTGCCTGAGCATATTAACCCCAATTAGGATATTTCTTTCAGTAACAAGATCTCTGATGCTTGGAATATCAAGTTCCTTCTGCATATTTAAAATTTTGGCAAAATACGAGGGCATCCTAAAATGATCCTCATTGCTTCGTTCTGCAGTTTTTCCAACCCTCCATGCTTCCAGTCAGACACAAGAACAAGTAGTGGGGCAGCATAATCAACTAATGATCTAATATAAGCAAGATACATCATTTTCACAATTTTAACATTAGCACCATACCTGGGGTGAAACCCTGCCACAACTCTAAGTGCTCTCAGCCTTTCTTTGTATTGACGACAGTCTCGTTACAACAGGTCCAAGTAGTGGGACCTCAAAGCCTAGATACCTGTATCTGTTTACATATTCTAGAAGAGACCCATCATGCAACTGGATCTGGCGAACTGTGCCTCTTTGTCGAGGAGGACGCCTATTGAGTATCTTTGTTTTATCAGTAGAGATTATCAACCTCAGATCCTGACACGAGGCTAGTACATGGTTAAGGATGTTTTGGGTGTTGGAGAATCCGGTGGTGTGAATCATTATATCATCAGCAAAACTGATCATATAATGATGGGGCTGGCTAGGCATAGCATTAAGTAAGGCATTAATTAGAATATTGAATAGAGTGGGACTGAGCACACCTCCCTGTGGGGTTCCTAATTCAAAGTCTTTAGTTATACTTCTATGCCCCTAGAACAACACAGAGGACTTTCTGTTGGACATGTAGCCTTTAATCCAGCGGAGAAGCCATCCTCCAACATCCATTCTGGCAAGTTCACTAATGATTACATGTCTGTTGGCAACATCAAAAGCAGAATTAAGGTAAAGGAAGGTATTGTATGAGCTGTCAGTGTGCAGAGTGAGAAAGATGGCTATGCAATGGTGCACACTCCTTCCATGCATGAAACCATGCAACCGGGGGGACATAAAATGTTTGATTCTGTACATGAGATGATTATGAATCATCCTCTCAAATTTTTTACATAAGCAGCTAGTAAGAGATATTGGGCGAAATGAATTTTGTTGATTGGGCTTAGGAATGGGAATGATGAGGCTGTTGGTCCAAGATTTAGGGAGCTCCCCAGTTACATAGCTCATGTTGTATAATTCGAGTAAAGGATTGCCTGGTACTCGACACAGCAATCTTAGTATATTGTAGGTAATACCATCCTCACCAGGTGACGTGGAGTTGCCTTTAGTTAGTGCTGCATCAAGTTCAAAGTCAGTGAAAGGAATGTTACAGTCATCTTCCTTGCTGAGCATAAAACAAACAAGTCTCTCCCTAGCATCATATTTGTCATTTAATTTCGCCTGTGTGGTACTGGGAAGATTTTCATAGCTTGATGTAACAGCCCAAGCACTGACTAGCTCATTCGCCCTATGTAAGGGATGAGGGTGTGCAATCTGACCAGTTCTGTTACCCTTAATTCTATTTATGTCCCTCCATGCCGGCTAAGTGGGGTGTGAGCATTGAGACCATTGACAAATTTTTCCCAGTAGTTTGCCAGCTCTGTCATACGCTCTCTGGCAGCAGCAAGGGCAGTTTGAAAGAGTCTCAGCATTCCAGGGGTACGATGTTTTCTATAGGCTAGGCCTAGTCTGCGAGCAGTACGTTTCAGTGTTCCAAGTTTAGGATCATTGTAATAAGTATGGTTATTATAGGAGGTATGATTGTTATGGAAGTTGGTTGGGTTAAGAGTTCCAGGAGGTTTTGAGGCGGCTCTAAGTAGTTCTGAATACTGCTCACAAGGTCATTGTTAAAGGTCTCAACAGAGGAACACCAAGGAATTATACCAGCAGTCACATGTGCAACAAAGTCCTCATGTTGATCAGGGGAACATTAAAACGTTTCCGTTTGAATATTCCACCAGGAAGGATAGTATTACCATTGTAACTCGTTCATTACCATTGCAACTTGTTCATTACCATAGTAACTTGTACAGCTATGAAAACATTGTAACAGAGTCCCTGGACTATTATGTGCCTCTGAAATGTTGAGGTACAGTCCCTGGATCTATTAGAACCTCTGTAATGCTTAGGTGGAAGAATAAACACATAAGCAGTATAATGATACTTTATAGACAACGTTGCGCCCACGCAGTGGGCTTTATGTGTCACAAACAGAATGCTCCTTATTGAACAAGTTTTTTCTAAACTTCACTATCCTCGTCACTTTATTAAAGACTGCAGACGACGGGCATTAAACATTTTCAACTCACCCAGAGAAGACACCGCCGAGAAGAGATACATAGTCCTCCCCACCAACTCCATTGCCAAACACGTTTCCAATTTTTTTTCTAATACCTCATTCCGAGTATCTACCTCCACATCCACCACCATCAAGGACATTACCAATAACAGACAGGACAAGCTTCAATCCACTGCAGGTGTATACACAATTCCTTGTAATGTCTGCAACAAATTATACGTCGGTGAAACATCCAGAGACCTCCAAACACGTATTTTAGAACACCAGTACACAGGCAGATCTGACGACTCAAGAAATGCCTGTGTTCAACACCGAAATTCACACAACCATTTAATCAACTACAGAAAAGCAAGACTCATTGCCAGAGAAGATAACACTCAATACCGAAGAATCCTGGAATCATCACTTATCTGTATATCCAACAACTTCAACCAGAACAACGGCTTCTACAACATAGCTGAACCTATTGCCAAGAAACTTCTTCATCGCTATGCTACATAAGAACTTAGGAATGGAACACTGTCATATACTTAAACAATCTCTTTTTTAAAGCTACCCAAGGTTTAAGACTCCAACACCCTACTCTGAAGATTGACACATGCAGCATTCTTCACCTGACCCAGCATTCTCCACCTGACTAAATCCTATAAATACTCATGTATCTGTTATCCAGGTAGATCTGTTTGTGACCTGATAAAGTCCACTGCGTGGGCGAAACGTTGTCAATAAAGGATCACATTATACTGCTTATGTGTTTATTTTTCCATTGTGTCGGTATTTTATACCTTTTATTTCCAATGCTGAGGTTCAGTCCCTGGACCTATAATGTACATCTGTAATGCTGAAGAACAGTCCATGGACCTACTATGTACCTTTGTAATGCTGAGGTACAGTCCATGGACCTATGCACCTTTGTAATGTTGAGGTACAGTCCCTGAACAAATTATGTACTTTTGAAATATTTTGACTATCGCCCACAGGATGGCTATGAGGTTCATAATAAAGAAAGTAGACTAAACTGGGGTTGGGTTATGAAGAAATCCTCTGCCAGTTCTTTACTATTCGCTTTATTTTGTGCTTCACAATATATTATTACATGTAAACAACAGTTTCTATACTTCAGAAAAGATGTAAAGTTGTACTGTATTTTACTGTTGAGAAAAATAACTAATATATCTTACATAAATGTTATATTACCTGAAGTTTACCTGGAGAGAGTTCCAGGGGTCAACGCCCCTGCGGCCCGGTCTGTGACCAGGCCTCATGTTGGATCAGGGCCTGATCAAACAGGCTGTTACTGTTGGCCGCACGCAGTCCAACGTACGAACCACAGCCTAGCTGGTCAGGTACCAACTTTAGGTTTCTGTCCAGTGCCTGTTTGAAGACAGCCAAAGGTTTGTTGGTAATCCCCCTTATGTATGCTGGGAGGGAGTTGAACAATCTTTGGCCCCTGACGCTTACTGTGTTGTCTCTTAACGTGGTAGTGGCACCCCTGCATTTCATTGGGGAAATGTTGCCTTCGTCTGCCGAGTCTTTTGCTTTCGTAGGGAGTGACTCTCGTGTGCAAGTTTGGTACTAATCCCTCTAGAATTTTCCACGTGTATATAATAATGTATCTCTCCCGCCTGCATTCTAAGGAGTACAGGTTTAGGAACTTCAAGCATTCCCAATTATTGAGGTGGTTTATCGCAGTTATGCGTGCCGTGAAGGTTCTCTGCACATTTTCTAGGTCAACAATTTCACCTGCCTTGAAAGGTGCAGTTAGTGTGCAGCAATATTCCAGCCTAGATAGAACAAGCGACCTGAAAAGTGTCAACATGGGCTTGGCATCCCTGGTTTTGAAGGTTCTCATTATCCATCCTGTCATTTTTCTAGCAGATACGATTGCTACAGTGTTATGTGGTCCTTGAATGTGAGATCCTCTGATATGATCACTCCAAGGTCTTTGACATTAGTTTTTCGCTCTATTGTGTGGTTGGAATTTGTTTTATACTCCGATCAGATTTTAATTTCTTCACGTTTTCCATATCGGAGTAATTGAAATTTCTCATCATTGAACTTCACACTGTTTTCTGCACCCCATTTAAAGATTTGGTTTATGTCTGCTTGGAGTCTTGCAGTGTCTTCAACGGTGGACACTGTCATACAGATTCGGGTGTCATCTGCAAAGGAAGACACAGCACTGTGGCTTATATCCCTGTCAATGTCTGATATGAGGATGAGGAATAGGATGGGAGCAAGTACTGTGCCTTGTGGAACAGAGCTTTTCACAGTAGCTGCCTCAGACTTTACTCTGTTGACTACTACTCTTTGTGTTCTACATGTTAGGAAATTATAGATCCATCTACCAACTTTTCCTGTTATTCCTTTATCACGCATTTTGTGTGCTATTACACCATGGTCACACTTGTCAAAGGCTTTTGCAAAATCTGTGTATATAACATCTGCATTTTGTTTATCTTCTAGAGCATCCAGGACCTTGTCGTAGTGGTCCAGTAGTTGGGACAGACAGGAGCGGCCTGCTCTAAACCCATGCTGTCCTGGGTTGTGCAATTGATGGGTATCAAGATGGGTGGCGATCTTGCTTCTTAGAACCCTTGCAAAGATTTTTATGATATGGGACGTTAGCGCAATTGGTATGTAGTTCTTTGCTATTGCTTTACTGCCCCCTTTGTGGAGCGGGGCTATGTCTGTTGTTTTTAGTAGCTGCGGGACGATCCCAGTGTCCATGCTCCCTCTCCATAGGATGTTAAAAGCATGTGATAGGGGCTTCTTGCAGTTCTTGATGAACACGGAGTTCCATGAGTCTGGGAATGGAGCGGAGTGCATGGGCATGTCATTTATTGCCTTTTCGAAGTCATTTGGCGTCGTGGTGATGTCAGAAAGGCATGCGTCTGTCAAGTTCTGTGGCACTCTCATAAAAAATTCATTTAGGTTTTCGATTTTCAGGCTGGTTAGTGGCTCGCTAAAAACTGAGTCATATTGGGACTTAAGTAACTCACTCATTTCCTTGCTGTCATCTGTGTATGACCCATCCCGTTTAAGTAGGGGCCCAATACTGGTTGTTGCTCTCGACATTGATTTTGCATAGGAAAAGAAATACTTTGGGTTTCTTTCAATTTCATTTATGGCTTTTAGTTCTTCCCGTGTCTCTTGATTCCTGTAAGATTCCTTTAGTTTTAATTCGATGTTTGCTATTTCTCTGACTAGTGTCTCCCTTCGTATTTCAGAGACATTGGCCTCCTGTAGCAGCTTTGTTATTATTTGCCTTCGCCTGTATCGCCTCTGTATTCGCCTCTCTCTTTCTAGTTTGCATCATTTCCTCCTTTTCCTTAAGGGAATTTGCCTTGAGCAAACCTCAAGTACCACAGAGTTAATTTGTTCTAGACATAGGTTGGGATCCGTGATGCTTAGGCAATCTTCCAGTTTATATCATTTAGGACTTGGTTTACTTGGTCCCAACTTATGTTTTTGTTATTGAAGTTGAATTTGGAGAAGGCTCCCCCGCGGCTGATCACATTTTGTTGATCTGGGGCTCCCCGCATGCATGTCTGGACCTCTATTATGTTGTGATCTGAGTATATTGTTTTTGATATGATGACATTTCGTATCAGATCATCATTGTTAGTGAAGATGAGGTCCAGCATATTCTCTAATCTTGTGGGCTCTACTATTTGCTGGTTTAAGGTGAATTTGGTGCAGAGATTTAAAAGTTCATGCATGTGTGAATTTTCATCTGAGCTGCCTCCTGGTGTTATCTCTGCTACCACATTGTTTGCAATATTCTTCCATTTTAGGTGCCTTAGGTTGAAATCCCCCAGGAGCAAGATGTTGGGGGCAGGAGCTGGAAGATTTTCCAGACAGTCGTCAATTTTCAGAAGCTGTTTCTGGAATTGTTTGGACGTTGCATCCGGAGGCTTGTATACAACTACGATGATTAGGTTTTGATTCTCGATCTTTATTGCTAATACTTTAACTACATCATTTGAGGCATTTAGTAGTTCTGAACATATAAGTGACTGTGTGATATTCAGACCAACCCCCCCTTTTTGCCTGTTCACTCTGTCACATCTGTATAGGTTGTAGCCCTTTATCCATATTTCATTGTCCAAGTGATCTCTTATGTGGGTCTCTGTGAACGCCACAAACATAGCATTTGACTCTGTAACCAGTCCACGGATGTAAGGTATCTTGTTGTTTGTTGCTGGCTTTAGACCCTGTATATTAGCAAAGATGAATGTTGTTGGATTGGTGGTATGGGGAGGGGATCTTTTTTTCCTGGCACTAATATCTGTTGTGTTGGAGTGGAGGCCATTGACTGTGATTCCACTCCAGAAATGATTGCAGTTGGTGTACGATTTCTGTTATTTCCTGCCAGCTTTTTTTCCTTCCTGGCATTAAAAATCCTCTCTCTCAGGAGTGGCTGTGGCTACCCAGATTTTGCCATGGTCTGGATGTTCTTTGCCGTCTTGTACCCTTTAGGTGGTATGCCTGTCAATATAAGTTATAGCACTGTCTTTACTGAACTGATGAGTGGCACATTTCAGGGTGGAAAAGCTTACAGGACGGGAGGTTGCATTTTCCTGTTTTCATATGGGCACGGCATTTTCTGGGGTGATCATAATTGCATGTCCCATCTGTTTTCCCAAATATTCCATGCCTGCAGATACCAAGTGCATAATATTCACACAGGCCTGGTTTCCGTTTGCCCTGTTTTTTGTGACTGTGTTCCCCTTGAGTTTACCTGGAGAGAGTTGCGGGGGTCAACGCCCCCACGGCCCAGTCTGTGACCAGGCTTCATGGTGGATGAGAGCCTGATCAACGAGGCTGTTACTGCTGGCCGCACGCAGTCCAACGTACGAACTACAGCCTGGCTGGTCAGGTACCGACTTTAGGTGCATGTCCAGTTCCTGCTTGAAGACAGCCAGGGGTCTATTGGTAATTTCCCTTACGTACGCTGGGAGGCAGTTGAACAGTCTTGGGCTCCTGACACTTATTGTGTTGTCTCTTAACGTGCTAGTGGCACCCCTGCTTTTCATTGGGGGGATGAAGATTTAGAATTATTTATTTCTTTGTAAAGATTACAATGCGTGGTTTACATTTATAAGAAAATAATTACAAAGATGGCCATTAGCATGTCTAGCATGCCCAGGCATGCTAGGCTTTTCGGGCAGACTAATACTAGTTCTTAATCTAAGTAAGTAAGTAAGTAAGTTTATTCAGGTATACACAAATACAGTTACATAGATTATCATACATAGCAGCATATGTGTAGAAAACCTAGGATAACCCAAAAAGTCAGACAGAGTGACTTATTTCCATTGGGGTCCATTTAATACCTTAATATTAGACACTAGTAGATACTAGTTATTATACTAAAATTAAAAGGAATAAGGTAAAAAGAGTTATTTACATGTACATGTATGTTATCCAAAAAAAAAAAAAAATCATTTTTCTCCCTTTCTGTCGCTACATTCATTAGGTACCTTTTGGTTCTCTTCTTGAACTGGCTCATGCTATGACTGGCTTTGACATGTGCATGCAGTCTGTTCCATTCCTTTATTGCTGTACAATAAAAGGTGTTTGAAGCCTGGCCACTGATTGTGGGTACTACAAAGTTGTGCTCTCTCCCCCTAGTACTATGACTGCTTTGGTTCCCAGCCTCGACAAAATTGGCAGCAAGATATTCTGGACACTGTTTGTGAGCAATATTATAAACTTGATTCAACTTAAGTTGTTTTACTCTGTCTTCAATATTCAGCATATCTAATTGTTGTAATTCATCCTGGCCTACATGTTCTCTTGGTCCCAGGTTCAGGATGAATCTCATCATTTTGTTCTGTGTGATTTTCAGTTTATCTTTCAGTATTTTTGTCAAGGCAGAGTACCATGAAGAGCAAGCATAGTCCATATGACATTGTATAAGGGCTAGACATAGGGTCCTGCGAGCCTCAGTAGGTAGACACTGTGCTTGTCTGTAGAGGAACTTCAGTCTGGCATTCGCTTTCTTTACTACACTGTTCCCTATCAATTCTCCTGACATGCATGGGTCAAAGGGGATTCCCAGATATTTTACTGAGAAAACTGAGGTGATGGATTCCCCATTACCCTGCTCAGTTTATATTTCGTGCCAAAGAGTATGGCTTCTGTTTTTCCGAGGTGTAACGATAGTTTGTTGTCTACTAACCATTTGCTGCAGGACTCTAGTTCCAGTGTTAATACATTAGCTATATATTGTGGGTCTTTACCTGATACTAACAGAGCACTGTCATCCGCATACAGTAGGAGTTTGCACTTGACACTGATGGGCATATCATTTACATAACACAGGAATAATAAGGGACCTAGAATACTACCTTGGGGAACTCCACATGCTATCGGCAGTGGTTCTGATTCTGTTTTGTTGACTTTGACAATTTGTTTCCTGTTGCTAAGATAGGACTTAAACCAGTCTGTGGAACCTATGCCGATAGCTTGAAGTTTTTTACATAATACATTGTGGTTGACAGTATCGAAGGCCTTTATCAAGTCTAAATTACAAATTACAAATGAATACAAATTTTAAATGATTAAATAGATTTACAATAGTGAGGTAGTTCAGAATATCGAATCGATATGGCCGAGAATCGACGAGATGGGGAAGGAAGAAGGATTGGGAAGGATGGAATTCTGGAAAAGAATGGGATGGTGGAAGAGGAAGGGAAGGAAAGATCAGTGGCCCAACCACTGGAGCAAGTGGTACTGACGTACTGCAGGTCTTGATGGCGAGTAATCAGGGGCGATGAGATGTGACACCTATGAAGGTGTGATGTGGCGGCAGCGGCAGGCAGGCAGGAGGTCAACAGGAACGAACTTCAGTGATGGAGAGGTTACTTGATCAGTGCACCATCTGTTGAAGTGCAGTAGTGGGAGGTGAGATAACTCAATCAGAGGGTTGTCGTTTTTGTGTTTAGCAAGATCACAGAGGATTGTGTCGATTTTGATAATCTGATCAATACAGCCGAACTTGACAGAGTTGGTAAAGATGTTTGTTGGCAAGCGTTGTGTCACCCCTCGATGCAGTGCTGAGGAACCTGACACCAGGCGTGGAGTATGTTTTTCCATAGTGGGAGGTGAAGTCGGTGATTGGTTCGTGGCAATAGCAGTGGCTTCTATTGGTGGGAGCGGCTGTGTCTCGACTGGTAGGGAGGCAGCTGATTGGTTCTTGATAGTGGTGGTGGTGCGAGGTGGAGGTGAACTCTCATTGGTGGAGGCTGGTAGCAGGAGCGTCATCTTCAAGCAGCAATTCTGCAAGTCATCTGGTGCAGCAAACTCGACGATTTTGGAATTATTTTTAAAATCTCAGCTGAAGGAGGACTTGCTGGTGGTGGTGGTGAGGATGGTGGTGGTGGCATGGTAGGTGGAGGGTGGTGGTGGTGGTGAAGGACTTGCTGGTGGTGGTGAAGGAACTCATGCTGGTGAAGGAGGACTTGTTGGTGGTGGTGAAGGAGGACTTGTTGGGAAGTTGAATGCTGGCATGTTGTTGAGGGCAAGAATTGTTTATCGATGTGTTGAAGGATCCTGGTTGAGCTGCGTTGTTCATGTGAGCAAACATCATGCAGTAATAAATCTTCGTGGCGATGTCGTCAGGCAGAGGCGAGGTGGGTGGTGGTGGTGGTGGTGGTGGTGGTGCAGGCTGCTGAGTGGCTTGCAGGATCTTGGTGGTTGTTGACTGAGTTTAGTTATTGCAGCATAAGTTGGAGAGTTGCCTGCGTTTCTTAAGGTCTTCTTGATTTCTGGAAAGGATCTCCTACGAATATTTTCATTGTAAAATTAGTAATGAGAATGGTTTCGTCTTGATCATAGGTGACCATGCCCAGCCCTTTTTGGCAGGGTAGGTACCAAAGCTGAGCTTGCTACCATCTGCAGCTCACAAGACTGTCATTCCGTCATCCTCCCTGGGGCAGGGAAGATGGCAGACAATAGGCCTAGCTTCTCCTACAAGCCCCATGAGGGTGGGGAACGTGGCTAGGCCTGGGGACAGTTGGTCCCAACGATGAGGAGGTACTTGTACCTCCTCCCATGGCAGACATTAGTCTGAGATACTCCCGAGAAAGGGAGACAAGGTGGGCCACCACTTGGAAAAAGGGACGGGCCGGAGAGTACCGGCGAACCGAAGAAGAAGAAGAAGGTGGTTTCGTCTTGACATGTTACATAGTTTCTATGTAGCAATTGCATCTGCTCGAAAATGACAGGATGGATAATGAGAACCTTCAAAACCAGGGATGCCAAGCCCATGTTGACACTTTACAGATCGCTTGTTCTATCTAGGCTGGAATATGCTGCACACTAACTGCACCTTCAAGGCGGGTGAAATTGCTGACCTTGAAAATGTGCAGAGAACCTTCACCGCACGCATAAGGCGATAAACCACCTCAACTACTGGGAACGCTTGAAGTTCCTAAACATGTACTCTAGAACGCAGGCGGAGAGATACATTATTATATACACATGGAAAATTCTCGAGGGCTTAGTACCAAACTTGCACACAAAAATCACTCCTACGAAAGCAAAAGACTCGGCAGGCGATGTAACATCCACCCAATGAAGAGCATGGGTGCCACTAGCACGTTGAGGGACAACACAATAAGTGTGAGGGGCCCAAGATTGTTCAACTGCCTCCCAGCATACATCAGGGGATTACCAACAAGCCCCTGGCTGTCTTCAAGCAGGCACTGGACAGGCACCTAAGTCGGTACCGTGATCAGCCGGGCTGTGGTTCGTACGTTGACTGCGTGCGGCCAGCAGTAACAGCCTGGTTGATCAGGCTCTGGTCCAACAGGAGGCCTGGTCACAGACCGGGCCGCGGGGCGTTGACCCCTGGAATTCTCTCCAGACTCCAGGTAGAGAAAAGGGTCCAGAGACTGGGGCCCCCAAAGTTTTGATAGCTGAACAAGGTACAATGGTAATTAATTCACTAGTTACAAGGTAATGAATCATGTAAGTAAATTTACTTTACGTCTGTACATGGCTGCAATCATGCAACAAATTATAAAGCAATGAGCAATCTATTAGTCTACACCCAGCCCAACTGTAATGAGTTATTGGTGCAAATTTTAATTGTTGGGTCACACACACACACATATACATATACACATACATATATACACACACACACACGTACACACAAAATACACAAAATGTATATACATACACTTCCTGAGTCTGGGGACCCCTGAAAACACAATTAGGTGAGTACAAACACACACACACACACACACACACACACACACACACGTGTCAATGCTTTATTTACAGGAGCAAAGTCAGGTATTTTTTCCAGAATGGTCTGTAATATACCACTGTGGATAAAATATTTTGACATATCTTGAACATTTCATGAAAATTTATATATTATTTAAGAAGTTACCCCCGTGGAGGAGTGTGGGAAAACTTAGGTCATTCCTGGTGCCAAGATATGTCAAAGTATTTTATCCACAGTGGTATATTACAGACCATTCTGGAAAAATACCCCTGACTTTGCTCCCTGTAAAAAACCCATTGCCACGTGTGTGTGTGTATATGTGGGTACTCACCTAATTGTGGTTGAAAGGGGTTTTCCAGACCCCAGCCCTGGCTCCCGCCTCTTCGCTGTCCTCTACTGGGTCTCTGCTCTCCCTGCTCCATGAGTTTTATCATACCTTGTCTTAAAACTATGTATGGTTCCCAGCCTCCACTATATCGATCGCTAGACTATTCCATTTCCTGACTACTCTATGGCTGAAGAATTGCTTCCTAATATCCCTTGACTCATCTGAGTCTTCAGCTTCGAGTTGTGTCCTCTTGTTTCTGTGTTTCTCTGGAACATCCTGTCACTATCTACCTTGACGATTCCCCGCAGTATTTTGTATGTCGTTATCATGTCTCCTCTAACCCTTCTGTCCTCCAGTGTTGTTAGTCCTATTTCCTCAACCTTCTTCAGAACAGTCCCATGAGTTGTGGAGTTGACGTACACGGTGTACAGTGTCTTGAACGATTCCTTGTTAAGGTAATGGAACGCTAATCTTAGGTTTGCCAGTCGCCCATATGCTGCCGCAGTTATCTGGTTGATGTGTGTTTCCGAGACGTGCTTGGCGTTATACTCACCCGGCTTTTCTTTTGTAAAGGAACAATGAATATTGACATTTATTGTGGCAACGTTTCGCTTGAGAAAGCTCCTGAGAGCGAAACGTTGCCACAATAAAATGTCACATTAGTTGCATTTGTGTCCTTTTACTTAACATATTGTCGGTAATTCTACCAATATTATTACAGTCTTTCTCCTTAGATGAGGTTTGTAGCCTTGTCCACCTAGCCTGTACTCTGTCAGCGGTCTTCTTTGCCCTTCTCCGATCTTCATGACTTTGCATTTGGTGGGATTAAATTCGAGAAGCCAGTTGCTGGGACCAGATGTCAAGCTTGTCCAGGTCTGTTTGAAGTCCTGCTTTGGTCTTCATCCGATGTGATTCTCCTCATTAATTTCACATCATCTGCGAACAGAGACACTTCTGAGTCTATCCCATCCGTCATGTCATTCACATATACCAAGAATAGGGTGTGTGATGTGTATTAATTACCATTATAAACGTAAGTAAGTAAATTTACTTACATGATTTGTTACCTACCTTTGTAACTTTGGGGTTCATTTTCCTTTGTAACTTGTGAGTTCATTACCTTTGTAACTTTGGGGTTCATTACCTTGTAACTTTGAGTTCATTACTTTGTAACTTGTGAGTTCATTACCTTTTTAATGAGTTCATTACCTTTGTAACTTGTGAGTTCATTACCTTGTAACTTTGGGGTTCATTACCTTTTTAACTTGTGGAAAAACATTACCTTGTAACTTTATTCATTACCTTGTAACTTGAGTTCATTACCTTTGTAACTTGAGTTCATTACCTTAACCGAGTTCATTACCTTTGTAACTTGTGAGTTCATTACCTTTTTAACTTGTGAGTTCATTACCTTTTTAACTTGTGAGTTCATTACCTTTGTAACTTGACCTCATAAAAACTGGGCCAAAATCTCCAGGCATAAAAAACCCCCCCCTCCTTCCCAAAATTGGGGGAAAAATTAGGGTGCCCGAAGAAATGTTTAAAATGGGGAATTTTTTGAGGCCAAAAAAAATTTATGAAAGTGATTGCCCCTTCACCAGTTGAAAAAAATTGTCAAATGCTCCTGGGGGGATGGGGGAACCTTTTTTTAGAAATTAAAAGGGGGGTGCCCAATAATCCTTTGTTGGGATAAACCAGTTACATTAAAGGGTTTTTTACTTCCTAAAACCCAAAATCTCATTTTTGCCAAAAATTTTAAAAACCCCCAATGATACATTTAAAACCCATCTTTAACTAGCCCCCCTTTGTAAAATTTTTTAAAAAAAGATACTTAAAGACTGTACTTTGAATCAGACACCAACTCTCCCCCTTTTCCCCATGGGTTTTTTTTAAAAAAAAGTGGTTTGGGGTTTTCCCCCTTTTTTTAAACCCCAACCCTACTAGTTTTTTTTACATTTCTTGATCAAAAAAATTCTTTGAATGGAAAAAACTGTTTATACTGAACTAAAAATGAATATTTTGGGGGTAGGTCCTGCTGGATAATAGGATACCTGTCAAAAAAAATCCTCTGTCCTCACCAAACAGAAGCGGGTTTAAAAAAATGCCCTTAACCCGGGGGGGTTCTTGTCCCAGTTTTTTTAAAATTCCCCCAAAAAATCTCCCAAATCTTTTTCCCCTCACCCAAACATATAGCTAAAAAACTTCTGTTTTTACCATTCCAAAAACAGGGGATAAAAAAATGAGTACCGTTCTTAATGAAGGGGTTTAAAAATTTTTCGACTAGGCCCCCCTAATATCTTTCCAAAAAAAAGATATTAAAAGCAAACGACATCCCCCCCCCTTTATTTGCGGGTTAAAAAAATTTTTACGTTAAAAAATTACAGATATCTTGGGAAATTTAAAAAATCTAATACCAAAATAAAAAAAAAATGCAAAAATAGACAAATGCTTTTAAAACTTTTGCGGCTACAACCCCAACTATGGGCAAGGAGAATCGCGAAATTGTACATACCCAAAAGGCCCCAAAATTTTTATGCTGCTCCCCTTTTTATTTGTAAAAAGTTTCTCCAAAAATTGGGGTTAAGCAAAAAAATTGAAATTTTTGGTTAAATTACAAAGGGTTTTAAATGAAAGGGGGTTTTGGGATTCTATAAGTAAATTTTGGATTAAAATTTTTCTTGGGTTTTTAAAAGAAAAAATGAACCCAAAAGCACAAGAATTTACTTTCTAAAAATTTTACCACAATCTAAAGGGTTTTAAAGTTTTCCCCCATAATTTTCACTGTAAAAAAAAAGGAAAATTTTTCCCCCTCCCCCCGGGAGAATTTTTTAGTTGAATCCCGCCCCTTGTTGGAGGGCCCCCAAAAAAAACCCGGGACCACCTCGGGGCCCCTAACAAAAAAAAAACAGTAGGCGAGGGAAACGTGTGGTCCCTTTTACAAAACTTTCGTGTGGATTTGGGGGCTTAAATTTTAAAAAGCTATAGTTTTTTTGAGGACATATCCCCCCTTTTCCCTTTCAGAAAAAGGGGGTTTGATGTATTTTTTTTTGCAGACATGTACCATGGTTTTTTTTGTTCAATAAAGTAAAAAGGGGCCGGGGGTTTTTTTTCCAACAATTTATTAAAAAAACCCTAAAACCCGGGGCAAACTGAGCTAGCCCCAGCAAAATGGGCGTTTACTAAAAACCGGGGGTGACTCTGACCCCATTATCAACGGCTGCCAGGAATGGGGCCGGGTTTTAAAAAACTTTCAAAACTTCTTGAGAGCCCCCGGAAGATCCCGAAAACTAAGCCTGCTCATCCTTTGTTCACCTAAAATCTATGAGGTTACGGGGAAAACCCCATGAAGATGTTTTAAAAGCCCTCAAGTCTCAGATATTAAGCCACAAATGAAATCTTTGCACGATATCGTCTTGCAACTCGCCGCCAGCAGTTGGTGAATCCTTAGAGGAATACTTTCAGCATTGAAATATTAGGTAAGGACTGTAACTTCCGACGGTGACAGCTTCTCAGTATTGTGAAGAGTCCATCAGGGATCTTTATCAGTGGCCTGCAATCACCAATAAAAGGCAGCGTTTATTGGAATAAAACTCTGGACTTAGCCACTACCCTTGATCAGGCAAGATCATAGATTCAGCTCAGAAGAATTCTGAAGTGTACAGTACTACCCAGCCTTCCGAGTGGTGGTGCTGTAACTCCCGACCAAGACTCTTTAATGAGGTTACCGTGGAACCTGCTTCAGTGACAGCAGCTGCAGGCACAAAAGTTTTCTTTGTGGTTTTCAAACATCCACGTCCAAAGTGTCCGGCTCGTGAAGCAATGTGCCATCAATGCCATAAGAAGGTCACTTTGCTAAAGTATGTCGTGCTAATACATCAACAAGACTAGTGCTTCTATGCATTCCGACCAGGCGACTCTAGCAACAGTGACTTCTGCGGCTGCTCCATTCACTGTCAAAGGCAGTTGTGAAAGTGTTCATCAAAGGAACAGAAGTAGATGGTCTGATTGACAGTGGCAGCTCAGAGAGTTTCATCAACCTTGACGTAGTTAAACGCCACTCCTTGACGGTACATCACTCATCAGGTACCGTTTCCATGGCATCAACATCTCTCTATTCAGACGTTAGGGTTTTGTAAGGTAAACCTTAGAGTTAATGAGGGATTATCAAGATGTACATTTAGCTGTTCTGCCACAACTGTGCTCTGATGTGATCCTGGTCAGGACTTTCGAAGCGTCATGGTAGTGTTACCTTAACATATGGAGGTGAACTGCCTCCTCTCGTTGTCTGTGGTCTTAGCACTTTAAGGGTAGACCCACCAAAGCTGTTTGCGAATCTTACTGCGGATTGTCATCCTATATCAGCTAAGTCACGCCCTATTCTTATGAAGATAGGATGTTCATTGAGAAAGAAACTCAGAGGCTGCTGAAGGAGGGTATTAAGAACCAAGTAATTCTCCGTGGCGTGCACAGGTCGTTGTTGTCAAGGATGATTATAGGAAACGGAGGCTGGCTATCGACTATTCTGAGACAATCAACAAATTTACACTTCTTGATGGGTACCCTCTACCTCAATTGATGATACAGTGAACAAAATTGCTCAGTACTATGTGTTTAGCACAATTGATCTACGAAGTGCCTATCATCAAGTCCCTATAAGGAATGAAGATAAACCATACACAGCGTTTCAGGCTAGTGACGGCCTCTATCAGTTTACCAGAGTCCCTTTGGGGTTACCAATGGGGTAGCCTGTTTCCAACGAATTATGGATTCACTCATTCAGGAAGAGCAACTTATGGGAACTTATGCATATTTAGATAATGTTACCATTTGTGGCAAGACCCAAGGAACATGATGCAAACCTTGATAAGTTTTTGGAAGCTGCCAAGAAGAAAAATATCAGTTACAATGAAGAAAAGTGCACTTTTTCCACTAAAAGGCTTAACATCCTTGGTTATGTGGTGGAAGGAGGTGCAATATCCCCAGACCCTGAAAGACTTCGACCTCTACGGAACTTCCAATGCCCCAAGACAAAAAGTCACTCCAAAGAACTCTTGGTCTTTTTGCTTATTACTCACAGTGGATCTACAACTATTCAAGTAAGTTCGCCCACTGAGTGCTACCACGATATTTCCTGTGACAAAGGAAGCAGAAACTGCTCTATACTCTCAAACAGGATATTGAAAACTCAGTAGTTCAGGCCATTGATGAGTCCCTACCATTCGAGGGAAACGGATGCATCTGAAGTTGCCATTGCTGCAGTCCTATCTCAGGCAGGACGTCCCGTTGCTTTCTTTTCAAGAACTTTTCAAGGATCAGAGAAGTGCTATGCTGCTGTAGAAAAGGAAGCCCAGGCCATCATAAAGCAGTTCGCCACTGGAGGCATTATTTAACAGGCAGACATTTCACTGTAAGGACTGACCAACGGTCCGTGATGTATATGTTTGACAAGAAGCACAAAAGTAAGATCAAGAATGACAAGATATTACGCTGGAGGATGGAACTATCGTGTTATAACTTTGTTATTCTGTATCGACCGGGTGAAGAAAACATTTCACCTGATGCATTCTCTAGGTCCCACTGTGGAGCAGCATGTCATGATTTGCAATCACTCTCAGAGCTCCACAAGGCCTTGTGTCACCCAGGAGTTACACGCCTGTATCATTTTTTTAAATCTAAGAATATGCCCTACTCAGTGGAAGAGGTGCGACAAGTGATCAGATCATGCAGAGTATTGCAGAGTGCAAGCCAAACTTTCACCAGCCAGAGAAAACTCATCTCATAAAAGCCACCCTTTCGAGAGACTGAATATAGATTTCAAAGGACCTCTACCAAGCATAAACCAGAATAGGTATTTCCTTAACATAGTAGATGAATATTCTAGGTTTCCTTTGTGTTCCCCTGTGCAAATATGACTGCTTCAACTGTCATCAGTTGTCTTTCCCAGTTATTCACTATTTTTGGTATGCCGGCCTATATCCATTCAGACAGGGGATCCTCGTTCATGAGTAATGAACTTCATGAGTTTTTGGCTAACAAAGGGATTGCTTGCAGCAGAACAACAAGCTACAACCCCCAAGGCAATGGTCAAGTGGAGCGGTTCAATGGTACTATATGGAAGTCAGTTCAATGACACTGAAATCTCGCAATCTACCGGTTCAACACTGGCAGACTGTCTTACCTGATGCCCTTCACTCTATTAGATCATTGCTGTGCACAGCTACTAATGCTACCCCTCATGAGAGACTCTTCAACTATTCACGTCGTTCCTCTACGGGAGCCTCCATGCCCACCTGGTTATGTCACCCTGGACCCATTCTCCTGAAGAGTCACCGTAGGATGAACAAGACGGATCCTTTAGTGGAAGAGGTAGAGCTCCTACAAGCTAATCCGCATTATGCCCACATTCGCTACCAAAATGGTGAAGAGACTACTGTATCTACAAGACACTTAGCCCCAGTTGAAACCAATGTTAGTGCGGAATCTCAAGATACACCAATAGATGTTGCGAAAGATGCTTCGGTTTCTCCAGGGAAGCCTTTTCAGGCTACCCCTATTGAAATAGAGGATGCCGCTTTAGTAGATAGTCAAACCCCGCTAGAAAATACCGAACCCGGTGAAGAGGCTCAAGGGCTACGAAGGTCTGGACGTACACGTCACCCACCTAACCGTTTGGAGGATTACTGTATCTGATATTTTAGAAGGGAGATTGTAGTGATACCGCTCTTGTGGAGAGCCGCAACAGGACACAATACGGCACCACCTCAGGGGCCCTAACAATAACAACAAACAGTACGGCGATGGCCCAGCATGCGTGTGGTCTCGCTCTTACACAAATACATTCGTGATGCAGATTACATGGTAAGCTTAAATATGTCGCCAGTAGCTATAGCTTTTCTGAGGACATATGCACCTTACATCACCTGTCCTGCAGCAGCAGTCATTAGATGTATTTTCTTCTGTTGCAGACATGTACCATGGATTTTGTGTTCAATAAAGCCTAGAAATGAGGCCTGTGTTTTTATCACAACAAAGTTATCTCAAGTTATATACACTGATGGATCTAAACAGGAATCTTCTGGCAGGGCTGCATCTGCTCTGGTTGCCACCTCCCTAGTTAAGAAGAATAATATTTTTTTTTTTTTTTTAACTAGGCATAAAAATTAACAACTGGGCGTCTACACTACAAACTGAATTGTTTGCAATCCTAATGGCACTAAAGCTAACTTATGACACTGAGCTTGACTCTATCATCATTACTGACTCTATGTCATCATTGAAGGCTCTTGACTCATATAATGACTCTAACAGCATGCTCATTGGATAAGCCAGGTATAGATACTCAAAAATCCGGGACAGGAATTAATTACATTCTATGGATTCAGTCACAATTGATTCTTCTTCATGATAAAGTTGATTTGTTACCAAGATAGACCCAGAAGGAGAATTGTAGAATATAATTTGCTTGTCAGATAGGAAGTAATATAAATTAAATTAATTTGCTATAGAATGCGAGGCCTATGTGTCTGATAAGCCACAATACAAATGATGTATGTTTATGGAGCAACTTGCAATGTGAACAGACTGACTGATGTTGTAGTGGCCAGGCTTAGGCTTGGCTACAAGTACTTCTGCAGTTTGGGAGACAGATGATGATCAAACTAAATGCAAATTATGTGATAGGCATATGGTCACTGTCTTGAAACTATGTGCTAAATTGTCCACTTATTGAGGAATATAGAGATAGACAGTATAATAACCTATGTGACATGTCAAGATATCTTATTCATGAAATAAGATGCCATTTACTAAGCAAATTTCCTAAATTTGCTTGTAACAGATAATTGAAATGTAGATATAAACCCAAATGTACAATTGTTAACCCCTTTGGGGCCTAGTGCCTAGGCCTTTTGTGTATCCATATGCTCTTGCGCTACCGTCCACAGGATGGATATGGGGTGCACAATAAACTAGCCACTTCGATGGCAAAATCTAAAAATCTAATCTTTTGGACTACCCATGGGATCGCTACTTAGTGCCGTCCTGGCGAACCTGTACATGGAACATCTGGAAGCCGAACGATTTTCACTATTATTCCCTCTTTTGTCACCTGGCTCCGTTATGTTGACGACATTCTCATCATAACTCCCAGACGCTTCAACGTTCAAGCTCTCCAACACAAGCTCAACCAGGTAAGATAAGATAAGGTAAGATTTCTTCGGATTTTTAACCCCGGAGGGTTAGCCACCCAGGATAACCCAAGAAAGTCAGTGCGTCATCGAGGACTGTCTGTCTTATTTCCATTGGGATCCTTAATCTTGTCCCCTAGGATGCGACCTACACCAGTCGACTAACAACCCAGGTACCTATTTGCTGCTAGGTGAACATGACAACAGGTGTAAGGAAACACGTCGAAATGTTTCCACCCGCCGGGAATCGAACCGGCCCTCCGTGTGTGAAGCGAAGCTCAAGCCACCAGGCCACCGGGTTGAACCCTCAATCCAGTTCACACTAGAAGAAGAAGTCGACAACACTCCTCCTTTCCTTGATGTTCTTCTCAGCAAAGCTGACCATGAACTTCGTTTTAAAGTTTATCGAAAACCTACCAACCAACACGACCTTCTCCACTTCTACTCTCACCACGACACCAAAACTAAGTGTGGTGTAATTATAGGCTTTTTTCTGCGGGCACTCAGAATCTGCAGCAATGTGTTCCTTGAGGAAGAATGCTCTCTAATTGATCAAGTATTTTCTAAACTTCACTATCCTCGTCACTTCAATAGAGACTGGAGACGACGGGCATTAAACATCTTCAACACACCCAGAAGACACTGCCGAGAAGAGATACATAGTCCTTCCCACCAACACCATTGCCAAACACGTTTCCAGCATCTTTTCCAAAGCCTCATTCCAAGTATCTACCTCCACATCCACCACCATCAAGGACATTACCAGTAACAGACAGGATAAGCTTCAATCCACTGTAGGGTATACATAATCCCTAGTAATGACTGCAGCAAATTATACGTCGGCGAAACATCCAGAGACCTCCAAACACGTATTTCAGAACACCAGTTAGAGGCAGATCTGACGATTTAAGGAATGCTTGTGTTCAACAACGAAATTCACGCAACCATTTAATTAATCACAGAAACGCAAGACTTATCGCCAGAGAAGACAACACTCAATACCGAAGAATTCTAGAGTCATCACTTATCTGTATATCTGACAACTTCAACCAAAACAGTGTCTTCTATAACATAGCTAAACCCCTTGCCAAGAAACTTCTTCATCGCTATCCAACGGAACATGGGAATGGAGGAACACTGCAGATGGTCTACTCATATACTTGCCTCTTCTTGAAGCTTCCCAAAGTCCTAGACACTGTCACTCTACTCGGAACATTGTCACATGCAGCTCTCTCCATCTGACCCAGCATTCTCCATCTGACCCAGCATTCTCCATCTGACTCCATCTTATATATGCTCATGTACCTTCCACCCAGGTAGATCTGTTTGTGACTTGACAAAGCCCACACAGTGGGCTTTGTCAATAAAGAGTCACATTATACAGCTTATGTGTTTATATTTCCATTGTGTCGGTATTTTATACCATTTATTTCCACCATGTCTTCCCTCATTCTTCGTCTTACAAGTGAATGTAATTTAAGGGTCTTCAATCTTTCTTCATAAGGAAGATTTCTAATGCAATGAATAAATTTTGTCATTAGTCTCTGAATGTTTTCTAATGAATTTATATCCATTCTGTAAAATAGAGACCAGAACTGAGCTTCATAATCTAGATGAGACCTTACTAATGATGTATAAAGCTGTAGAATAACCGCTGGACTTCTGTTGCTTAAACTTCTTGATATAAATCCCAGTAATCTATTTTCCTTATTATGTACGCTTAGGCATTGCTGTCTTGGTTTAAGGTTGCTGCTTTCCATAACCCTCAAATCTTTTTCGCATTCTGTATGGCTAAGTTCAACATTATTAAGCTGGTAGGTGCTAGGGTTATGAACATTTCGGAGCTTTAGAACTTTACATTTTTCTACATTGAACTGCATCTGCCATTTTTCTGACCACGAATTGAGTTTGTCTAAATCCTCCTTGGTCAAAGAGACATTTGGGTGTGTGCTGATAATCCTTTATTAAAATACAACATAGCGAATGCTCCTAGCTGCAAAGAAACAAAATACAGAAATTAGGATGCACACCTGACTAGATAAGCGCACATTGTACCTCCTAGTCCTAATATGTCATTAATTGTACACTGTACGGACGGAAATCTATAGTGGGTGTGCAGTGCCTTTCCCTACATAACACGTAATTACTGACTTACATATTAGGAAGGTAATACGTGTTCGTCGGCCCCACGCTCTGTTTACCACTCGAGTTTCTTTGCCTCACCTACAGGCGGCGCACGGGTGACGCCGGCGGACGTCTGTCTCTGCGAGGTCTTTGAAGTGGCGATGCTGGGGTGTATCGTGAGATGGTCGGGTCGGGTCCTGGCTCTTCTGCCTGTGGGACTGCCTGGTCCATGCACTCTATGGGTGGGTTTGGGTTTGTTGCTGTGCCATGCAACTGTGGAGGTGTAGCTGCTAAGTCGGCATCGGGCGCCTGAGGCAGCTCGCCGTCCTGTACTTCACTGCTGGCTGGCGTGGATGGGGTGTTGGGAGGCTGATGACAAGTATATGGTGATGACACGGGATCTTTTTATACAGATAGACACACATACAGGATTCTGAGAGATAGCTTGTTGACTTTGCCCAGTGCGGTCACAGCAGCTCTGACTTTCGGTTTTCAGTCTCCCTACGATCCCCGTTGGGGAGGGGAATTTATACCTTCATCACGATGAGCTATGCAAATCGTGTCAAGATCAAACCCAACAGTGGCACTGTGAATGATTCATCCAAACTTGCTCTAGCAGTAGCTGTTAAGAGCGTGCTACAGGTGAAGTTCAACACCATATTGACCCTGAAAGAAGCGTTTATTGTCGTGTGC
Source organism: Cherax destructor (assembly GCA_009830355.1). Classification (NCBI taxonomy): domain Eukaryota; kingdom Metazoa; phylum Arthropoda; class Malacostraca; order Decapoda; family Parastacidae; genus Cherax; species Cherax destructor. The sequence continues at coordinate 29,231 of WNWK01018539.1, forward strand.
AACGATGATGAAGATGCAGAGAAACTACTCACTACAACAGCCATCACCACTCTATCTGATCGAGGATTTACTGTCATGTCATCTCCAGCTCTCAGGGCAAGGAGGACAGTTTTCCTTAAGAAACTGGATAAGCTTCTCACAGTTCAACCTATCGACGAACTCAAGTCATCCATTGAAGATCAAAACTCATGGGCCACAGTGGAAAGCATCATGAAAATACCTACAGCTTCCTCCATGCTCAAGGTCACGTTTACTGACGTCAACATGGCTGCCACTGCATTAGCCGACGGTCTGGCTGTATATTATTACTTCGTCAGCCCCACCTGCATCGAAGCTGAGAGATTCCACTACATTTCTCACTGTTGGACCTGTTACTCTTATTCACACAACACCAGCGACTGTCCTGTGAAGGAAAAGAAGTTTTGCACTACATGTAGTAGTGAAGGACATGAATTTTAGATCATGCACCCTCGCTGCTCCACCAACACCATCTTGCCTCAACTATAAAAGCAACGATCATCACACACTTGCTGCTAAATGTCCCACTCGCAAAGATATTCTGAAGAAGACCCAAAAAGCAGCACAGAAAAAGTCATCTTCAAAATCTCCCACCTATGCTGCTATTACAAAATTACAAGCTACCACAACTAAAATTCTCCAAGCCTCCACGCAACCTACTACTACCAGCATCGCACCTGCCAGTGACCCCACCACCATCTACTACTGTATGGTCTATGCTCATATGCATAATGTTGCTGTTCCTGGGACATTCAACACCTCCATCAACGAACTCTTCAAATTAAACAACATGCCAGAGTTCAAATTCCCAGATTCTCCACCATCCTCTGTGATACTCAACAACAACCAACATCCTGTCGTCGTCACTTCAGCGGCTGCACCAACACCACCACTAGCTACTAATGACGTCACGCCAACAACAACTAATGAGAGCTCACCATCACCTCACACCTTTAACAAGAACCAATCAGCTGCCTCCCCGCCAGTGGAGACACAGCCACTCCCCACCAAGAACCAATCACCGACCACCTCTGCCAAGCCCCCGACTCCACCACCACCAGGACCTGTCACTCGTTCTGCGGCCCAAGCTTGCAACCCACCCACTGCTGCTCCTAACACATATACTGACGTTGACAAGGTGCAAACCTTCACAAATCTTTACTTTGTCACCACCAACCAATATTCCGAGATAATGTATGCCAAGGAACTTCACCAGCGTCTTCGGGATGGAACTGTCAAGTATACCCTTGATCAGGGCACCAACTACTCCTACTCAGTCATCCTAAATGATATTCTACTAGAAGACGAATTCCCTTTTAAAATTGATTACATCACTGGAAAGAAATTCAAGTCTCTTGTGAATGGATCTCCTACTCATCTGACATTAGACATCACTACTTCTCCCGCCTCCGAGACCCAGTAGTCAACTCATCACTGTGCAGTGTGACTGCCTTCTCGACCTTTCCTGCCTGCTCTGCCGCCCTGCCGCCCTGCCGCCCTGCCGCCCTGCCGCCCTGCTCGCTCCAGTGAGCCAGCACTACCGTCCACCACCCCGCTGAGTCATCGCTTACAGTACGTCTGTACCACCTGCTCCACAGTGGTTGGGCCACTGATCTTTCATTCCCTCCTCGCCAACACCATCCCATCCTTTTCCAGAATTTCCATCCTTCCCCATCCTTCTTCCTTCCCCATCTCGTCGATTCTTAGGCCATAAAGAAGAAGATGACACGGGCTGGTTGGTATTGGCCAGCCCCTGGATGTGGCACAGGAACCGCCGATTCCGCAAAGTAAGCCGACCCAAGCCATCCACCTTGACCAAGTATTGGTCAAACGGCTTTGTTTCCACCATCACACCGGTCCTGTCCCATCTCATGCTGTGATTCCCGGTCTGGTTTTGCAGAACCACCCGATTACCGGGCACTAAGGGGGGAAGCTGCCGGGTGTGGTGCTGTAAATCATCAACTTTCTTGGCAAACCTCAGTCGGAGGGCCTCTTCTTGCATGCCCCACGTTTGACGCCACACTGGGTGAATCAATGGGTTGGTGAATACCTGCGTCCCTGGGGCGACGGGTAGGAGGTCCCGAAGATTCTTGCCGAAGATGATTTGTGCTGGTGACATGTTGGTCTTAGGGTCTGGCGTGTTTCGATACTGAAGCAAGCCGGCAGCTACTGCCTCAATGTCGAGGCTGCCATTCGCGTCTGTGTGCGATGTCAGTGAGCGCTTCATAGACTTGACAGAAACCTCCGCCCGCCCGTTGGACTGCTGGTGGTATGCTGATGACGGGTGATGTCTCATGCCCCACCATAGTAGAAGTGATGCTGTTTCCTTTGCAGTGAACTCTGGGCCTCCGTCTGTGCTCAATTCATCGGGTACGCCGAACGATGCAAAGTAATTGAGAAGGGCAGTGATGAAACCCTTGGCGCCAGACTTAGATGCGACAACGTGCGGCCAGCCACTGAACCTGTCCACAATGACCAAGTACCCAATGTAACGCAACATGCAGAAGTCAGCGGCAATGGCTTGGAAGGTGTTGCTTGGTACGCATGGTTGTACTGGTGGCATGCATGGCTGGGAAGGTGACATTTCCCAGCAAGCATGGCACCTGGACCGTGTGCCCTCGATATCTCTGGTGATGCCGGACCAAAAGACGGTGCCTAATGTCCTACTGTGCATGCGACTGGTGCCTTGGTGAGCAGCATGAAGTGTCCGTAGTACCTCATTCCGAAGTGCTTGTGGTATCACGATCCTGTGGTCCATCATGATGACTTCGTCAACGAGAGATAATCTGTTGCGGTACTGCCAGTATGGTTGCAGTTCCTTGGGTAAGGCATCGTGAGCAGTTGGAGGTCATGGTCTGCAGAGGTGCCCCTCTTGACTCTCTCCCATGTGACAGCATCGAGCGAGTCCACAGATGATCTTGTCGCCGCCACGAGTAGTGTCTCCAGGTCATCATGGGTACCTGCTGGGAGCTGGACAGGGGATAGAGCGCACAACTCGCTGGCTGTGTCCATCGGGTCCGTGGCTGACGGGTATCGAGATGTAGCATCTGCAGCTGGAATAGTCTTGCCAGGCACATGCACAATCTGGTACTGCCACATGAGGGTGCGCTGTATGAGTCTGAAGAGCCTCAGATTGGTGATGTCATCTAGTGCCTGATCCCCAAGAATTTTCACGAGCAGCTTGTGGTCGGTCGTTATGATGAGATCTCGGCACCCCATGGTGAAGAAGTGGCTATCCTCCAGTGCCCACGAGACAGTTAAGGCTTCTCCGTCTATCGGTGCATACCGCTTCTCGGCATTCCTTAAGAAGCGAGACACGGCCAGGAATAACACTGTCACAGCTGCAATGTTTCTGGCATAGCCAATATCCCACCCCTGTTCGAGACCAGTCGGGGTTGAGGCACGTCTGCTTGCTGGGGTGGAATATCTCGACCCCTGTTGCGATCTCCTTGATGATTGCCTCTTTCGACCGATGGAACGCCTCTTCCGGTTCCGGGTCTCGTTTGAAGCTAACCTTAGGGCTAAGGAGTGGTTTGAACGGTGCCATCATGTCCATGGTCCTGCCGTAGTGTGATACTTGGTTAACAAGCCCAAACCAGGCCTGCACATCCGCAATGTTGGAGGGTCTGGGGAATGTCGTGATGGCATTTAGGTACTTCGGTAGAGGTTTCACTTTGGATTTAGTTATCTGAAACCCTGCAAATTCAACTTCCGTTGAGGCGAACTGAAACTTAGCTGGGTTGAGGATCACACCATTGCGTCCTACGAGTTCCAGGTAGTCAATCACTCGCCACCAATGTTCCTTCAAATTTGTGTCCCAGATAATGGCGTCATCCACGCACTTGGTCTTTCTGGGTACATCAGCGATGATGGTGTCGTACCGCTGTGTGTAGGCATCCTGCAATGCAAGGAAGCTCATTGGCGCACGACAGTGCAGAACCTACCTTGCTCGGTCAGGAACGTTGTCTTGTGGCGATCCTCGAGCCGAAGTTCAATGATGAAAAATTTCAATTACTCAGATACGGAAAACGTGAAGAAAATAAAATCTCATCGGAGTACAAAACTAATTCCAACCACACAATAGAGCGAAAAACTAATGTCAAAGACCTGGGAGTGATCATGTCAGAGGATCTCACCTTCAAGGACCATAACACCGTAGCAATTGCATCTGCTAGAAAAATGACAGGATGGATAATGAGACTCGGCAGGCGATGTAACATCCCTCCAATGAAGAGCAGGGGTGCCACTAGCACGTTGAGGGACAACACAATAAGTGTCAGGGGCCCAAGATTGTTCAACTGCCTCCCAGCATACATCAGGGGGATTACCAACAAACCCCTGGCTGTCTTCAAGCAGGCACTGGACAGGCGCCAAAAGTCGGTACCTGACCAGCCGGGCTGTGGTTCGTACGTTGGACTGCGTGCGGCCAACAGTAACAGCCTGGTTGATCAGTCTCTGGTCCAACATGAGGCCTGGTCACAAACCGGGCCGCAGGGGCGTTGACCCCTGGAATTCTGTACAGGTAAACTCCAGGAGTGAAAGCCGTTCCATGCATCTGTGACAGTCTTGAATGTGTTAGGTGGAATGGCCTTCGCCTGTTTAATGGGTGGGACGGTGTGATGGGTTTCCCGTATACTGTGGCAATTTAGCAGTTGCAGATCCATTGTACGATGAGGTGTGCCATCCGACTTGGGTGTCAAGACCATACTGTGAAGCCATGTCACAGGTGTGTTCGGAGGCACACGCTCTATAACTCCTAGTGCCACATCCCTGTCAAGTTGGTCTGACACCTCCTGTTGTCAGTGAACTGGGACATTTGGAGGTCTCCTGGTCACCAACGGTTGCACCTCTGGGTCAACCCGAATCTTTATGGGGGGCCTCTCATCGCGGGGAGCGGCTGGTGAGGGCATACGTTGAAGGTCGATGACGCGTACCTCTCCAAGAGCCATATCTTCATCTCTGCTGTGGACTCAATTGATGGTACTATGGGCAAACTCGCCGGGCGGGGAGGCGGTGCTGTACGCTGTGGGGATCCGCATCCTGCCACCGTGGGGCGGGTGCCTGTATGCACAGCATTCCTGCACACTCCAGTGTCCGTTGCGCCCATTCTCGAAAAATCCGGCCCAATAACCCTCAGCTGTTCTAACGCAGTTTGGCTCAGGTAAAACCGGCTAGTGGAGTCTGTAACGTAGACCACAGTGGAGGTCTTGAGTTACACCCCATTGTTGTTGCGACCTGACAGCGTGAGGAACACAGCACCCAGAACATTTATCTCTGCATTATTTGCGGCAAGAATGTGTGTAGAGACACGAGTGAGGTGATGTTTGCGTAAACCCAACTTCTTGAGGAGCCGCAGTCCCATCAGACAGGTTTGTGTGCCTGAGTCGGTGATGGCAGAAATGCTGACAGATCGTTGTGGTGGACATAGTGTCTTCATCCCAGCATAAGCCTCGCCGTCCACGGCTACTGTCAAAGACAAGGTTGGATGTGGCAGTGCCTCACCCGCGCCGGACCCTCCACTGACCCGCTGGATGATGGTGGAGATGATTTACGGTTGCGTGGGTTGTTCTTTTTCCAGCACCCGAGACACAACGTGAACTTGAGTTTGCCTCTCACTGTACCGAATTGGGGAGTGAGGGAGCTACATTGGCAGCGTATCTTGCGTCTCATCTGGGTCTGCTCGCCATGATCCTGTGCTGGGCTGGTGCCACCTGGCTGCAGCATCCACAAATCTTCTTCTTGTAGCCACTGGCCGCCACCCGTAAGTTCTCAGTCCCCATGGAACGGGCGGCGGTCTCTTTGCTATCGACGAGACCGACAGTGTCACTAGGAGTTCGTGTGTCAATGTCTGTTGTCCCAAGGACCTCCTTCTTGATGTCGTCATCTGCCAGACCAGTTAAGAGAACCAATTTGACGATTTCATCCGTGAAGTCCATGGCGACGGTGCCAGGGCATGTGGCCACACTACAGGTCCCAGTTTTGGTCCAATGACAGACATTGGCCAACCCACGTAGTCTCGCCACGTACTGCCTGACGTGTTCCCCTGGGTCCTGCTTCGTCTGAAGCAGTGTTGCCCATCTCACACTCAGCGCCACGCTCAGCACCGTGAGTCGTTTCATGGCATTTAAGACCTCTGTCTCAGAATTGCTGGCTATTGTCGGGGTTTCCCGGAACAATGCGGCTTCTAAATCTGGCTCACAGCAGGCCAGGAGCTGAGCAGTGACCTGACCTGGCGTTAGGTCGGTCCCGTTTTTTAACGTATCCCACAGGCGGGTAAATGCAGCCCAATCATCTTCACCGATGCCTTGCTGTAGAGTTGGGCGGTTGATTTTAGGAGGTTTCTGTCGGGTGTCCCTAGTGTCATGCACATTCCTCTGATATAACTGCATCAGTGCAATACATGTCGACATATCATCTGCCGACTTCACCTCTGTGCACCCTGTAGCCTCGCATCTCAACGACACAGCCATTCCCACCGGGTATGCCTAGGCTAGGCTACCACACCAGCTCCTTAACTTGTGTAATATCTAGGAGCATGGTCAAAGAGACATTCGGGTGTGTGCTGATAATCCTTTATTAAGATACAACATAGCCAATGCTTTTAGCTGCAAAGAAACAAAGTACACAAATTAGGATGCACACCTGACTAGATAAGCGCACATTGTACCTCCTAGTCCTAATATATCATTATTTGTACACTGTATGGACGGAAATCTATAGTGGGTGTAAAGTGCCTTTCCTTACATAACACGTAATTACTGACTTACATATTAGGAAGGTAATACGTGTTCGTTGGCCCCACACTCTGTTTACCACTCGAGTTTTTCTGCCTCACCTACAGGCAGCGCACGGGTGCCGCCGACCCACCATATTTGACTCACTCTATGTCACGTCACCTACATCCCACACTCCTGAAGTTCCGAGACATCTGAATCGATTATCCTACCTATCTTCGTGCAAGGTATATATATTAAAAACAACAACGGGCCTAAAACCGATCCCTGCAGAACGCCACTTGTTAATATATCCTCACTGAGATTTAACCCCATTTATGCACACTCTCTGCTTCCTATTGGTGAGCCATGACTCGATTCATGACAGCACTTTTTCCCCAGTGCCATGAGCAGCCACTTTCTTTAACAGTTTCTGATGTGGTACTCTATCAAAAGCCTTACTAAAATGCAAATAAACAATATCGAATTCTTTATCATGATCAACGGCCTCAAAAGCCTTACTGAAGAAAGTTAACACACTGACCAAATGTCAGAAGTTATCAGGTACGTGCAAATGGAGGATGGAAGCGTTCAAGTGAAGATTTTTTTCCCTTTGAAGGGAAAAAAAGCTGCTGATGTCAGTTCTGATATCCTGAAAAAGCTGGAAAGTGATGGACTGGACTTCATGTTGTGCCGTGCTCAAGGATGTAACACCATGGCCGGGGTCTATGTAGGTGTACAAGCCATTCTCAAGGAAAAGAACAAGGCAATTTTCAGTGGTTGTGTGGACCATTCATTGAACTTGTGTGGTCAGCATTCTTTTGTCGAGAATTCATCATGTGTGAAATTTTTTGGCAGTCTTGAGTCAGCGTACACATTCTTTGCCTTCTCCACCCATCGATGGGATGTATTAATGGACCATACTGCAGTCTCTTTGAAAAGATTATCAACAACAGTGCAGTGAAACCAGTAGCGGAATTGTTCGAGAAATTTGTGGCAGCGATTGAAGCTCTTTGCGATCCACAGGAAAATTTGGATACAAGAGGAGCAGCACAAGGTCTTCTCCCTGCTGAGTGCGATTTCACATTTTTGTGTTATCTGTATTTCTGGTGCGACATACTTCGGGAGGTTCAGCTTGCACAGCAGTACTTGCAGACTAAGAATTTAACTCTTGACAAAGTGGTGGTGAAGCTAGAGGCACTGCTAATTTTTTTGAATGAAGGGCGAGATCGCATAGTGGATAATTCAATGCAACAGATACTTTTGAAATGTGAGGAGTATGGTTTTCCAACAGAGAAGAATCAGGTTAAAGAAAAGGATGGCAGGGGAGCAAGCAAGAGATTCCGGACTCACTCTACAGGAAGAAAACAAGAGGGCGATGTTGGAGTGCATAGATTGTTTTCATAATGAACTCGAGATGCGATCAAAAGTAATCAAGAATGTGGCAGCCATGTTTGGGGGTCATTCAAATGAAGAATCTTGTGCAAGCTACTGAAGAAGAATAGGAGGTGATGGCTTCAAGACTCACAGCCTTCTATAATGAAATACGCAAGAATGAGCTCATGCTTGAAATACCAAGACTAAGGAGGCTCCTGCAAGCTGCTGATGTTGATCTTGAAAAAGTTAAGCACTGGACTGCAATGAATGCACTAACATTCATAGCTGAATGGGATTTCATTGAATCTCTTCCAACTCTGACACTCTGCCTGAGGTTGTTCCTTACTGTGGCTTCTTGTGAAAGGAGTTTCTCGAAGTTGAAGTTGATTAAAAACTATTTACGGTTCACAATGAGTCAATCCAGAATATCTGACTTAGCAATGTTATCCATAGAAAATGGGTCATTAGACAGCATTGATTTTGATGACGTGATAGATGATTCTGCAGGATTGAAGGCAAGGAAATGTAAGATCTGATTCATTGAGATGTTACCTGTACTCAAGGTCAAATCAGAACTAGTGTTTCTCTGATATTGCAATGTTTTTGTTTATTTTTCAAGTTTTTTTTTTTTTTTTGCATTGTTGAATATGAATATATGTAGGATCTTTTGCCTGTGCTCAAAGTGGTATTTGAGTTTATGATACTACGATTACTTATTTTATCATTAATAAAGTTAAGAAGTATTCTCCTGTTTAGTTTAAGGCCCTTAAACGTTCTCATTGCTAAACATTAGTCATTGGGCATGCAGTAGTGACGTAAATGGAGTTTACTCCACCATCCCCCAGCCCCTGGATTTCATTGGGGTGACACCAAAGATGCCGCCCCGGGTGACACCAACCCTAGCAACGCCTCTGATGAGTTGTAACCTGACCAGTGGGTCGGTGCTATTTCAACCGGGAAGAGCCCATCCACTCCACTGGATCAATCTACTCCACCAGTAGAGGAGAAAGACTTAGCTCCCAATGACTTCCCAGACGAGGTCAAACAGTTGTTGAATCTGTTGAACAAACATCGTAAAGCCATTGCCTTACCAGGTGAGATGGGTAGAACGAACTTATTGTCCCATCGTATCCCACTTGAAACTGGTACAAGACTAATTTATATACCTGCATATAGAATGCCTCATTCACAAGTTGCTGTCACAGATTAATTGATCAATCAGATGCTTGAGGATGGTGTTATCGCACCTAGTAATTCACCCTGGAATGCAACCTTGATTCTAGTACCTAAGAAGGACGGTACTTGGCGCCCAGTCATTGACTTTAGGAAGTTAAATGCGAAAAAGTTCCAGATCGCTTCCCACTTCCTGTACTTGGTGACCTTTTCAAAAAAACGGAATAAAAAGTCTTCTCGACCCTCGATTTTTACAAGGGTTTGGAAATCCTTCTTCCAAAGGGCAGCCAAGGTTTTCCCATTCTCCCTCCCAAAAGGCCTTTTCACTTCCTCTACATGGCTTTTTGGTTTCCCCTTCGTTTATCCATTCTTGAGGGTTTCTAATATCTTTAGAGGGCTCATAGGTAACACACTTATGTGTACTTAGATGATTGATTGTCATGTCAGAAATGGGTATGTACTTGAAAGACTTGATGTGGTACGGGAGCTTGAAGAAGCCCAAATTTAAAAATCAAACTGTCTAAATTAATTTTAAAAACAGAAATCAAATTTCTGGGGGGACGTAGTCCCAAAAAGTAAATCTCAAATTAAAATTTTTAATCTCCCCAAAATGCTGATCCGTGGTCCTTTGTGGGATCGTTTTATAGATCTTTCATTCTAATTTTCTTCCATACGCTCCTCTAACTGGGGTGCTTAAAAAGATTCCCTTTGTTTGGACCTTCCGTCGAAAAAAGCATTTCAAACTCTTAAAAAAAGTAACATCTGCTCCAATTTTAAAAATTTTCCCGATTCTTATAAGCCCTTTCTACCCAACATCTAAATTCAGTTAATAATAATAATAATAATATAATAATAATATTTTTTTTTCGATGCAATTCAAGTATACAAGTTATTGGTAGTTAAATTATAGCTTTAAAGCAAACCACTGGCTCCCTTGGATAGGTCCTCTCGTACAAAGACAGTACGATAATGCAGCTAGTCGAGGGCCTATAAAGTTGTTTGATATCTTTATTATGCCCCCCTACCCCTCCTGTGGGCGGTCTACCTGGGTTTTCCTGGAGAGAATTCGGGGTCAACGCCCCGCCGGTCTGTGACCAGGCCTCTTGTTGGACCCGGCCTGATCACCGGCTTTCTGCTGGCCACCAGTCCAACACGAACCACAGCCCCTGATCGGTCCGACAGGGGGCCTGTCCCGTCCTCTTGAAGACA
>WNWK01018540.1:0-39717 GCA_009830355.1 Cherax destructor
GAAGGAGTGAGAAAAAGAAGGGGGTAGAGAAAGAGAGAAGAGGTAGAGAAAGAGATAGAGAGAGAAGAGAAAAGGTAGAGAAAGAGAGAGAGGGTAAGAAAGAGAGAGAGGTAGAAAGAGAGAGAGAGATATAGAAAGAGAGAGGTAGAGAAAGAGAGAGAGAGGGGTAGAGAAAGAGAGAGGTAGAGAGAGAGAGAGAGGTAGAGAGAGAGAGAGAGAGGGTGAGAGAGAGAGAGGGAGGAGAGAGAGGTAGAGAGAGAGAGAGAGAGAGTTAGAGGTAGAGAGAGAGGTAGAGAGAGAGGTAGAGAGAGAGAGAGAGAGAAAAAAAAAAATTGGGGACTAGGAGAAGGGGAGAAGGTTAGAGAAAGTGAGATAAGAAGAGAGTGAGAGTGAGTGAGGGTGAGAGTGAGAGAGTGAGTGAGGGTGAGAGTGAGAGTAAGATAGTGAGAGTAAGAGTGAGAGAGTGAGTGAGAGTGAGAGAGTGAGTGAGACAAAAGCCAAGTGTGTGTGAGAGTGAGTGAGAGAGAGTGAGAGAGAGTGAGTGAGAGAGAGTGAGAGTGAGTGAGTGTGTCTGTGTGTGTCTGTCTGTGTGTGTCTGTGTCTGTCTCTGTCTGTCTGTCTCTGTCTCTCTCTCTCTCTCTCTCTCTCTCTCTCTCTCTCTCTCTCTCTCTCTCTCTCTCTCTCCCCTCTCCTCCCTCCCCTCTCCCTCACTTACCCCATGCCCTCTGCATTTGGCCTCAGGGCTATCGACTAATGTTAAATGGATTTTTTTCTCCTGTTCTTTGCCTTTCCTACTTTTCCAATCTTCAAATTCTTAACAATGCCCTCCATCCTCTAGATATCAAAGTTTTTTTTTGTCAGACTAATACCATTCCCTTTGCAATCTTGTTCTATTTTTTCCCCCCGTCATGATGCTTCTGGTATTACTTGCCTTTGATTTTTTTTTTTTTTTTTTTTTTTTTTTTTTTTTTTTTTTTTTTTTTTTTTTTTTTTTTTTTTTTTTTTTTTTTTTTTTTTTTTTTTTTTTTTTTTTTTTTTTTTTTTTTTTTTTTTTTTTTTTTTTTTTTTTTTTTTTTTTTTTTTTTTTTTTTTTTTTTTTTTTTTTTTTTTTTTTTTTTTTTTTTTTTTTTTTTTTTTGATTTGATAATACTCCCGTGGAAACAGACTGAAACCTCATCATAAGGGTTCCTCTTAAGTGGATGTTATTTGTGAATACAGTAATTTCATAGTTGCATTTCAGTTGTATTATAAATTTGAATGCAGTGTCTACCACTTCTGGCAAGATAGCAAAGCGCGATGGTGAATGTGCGTTGTTCTTCGGATCATCCTACCCCTAGTGGGAAATGGTAGATACATATATAGTAATTTTTATATATAAATTAAGGGAATAAATTTTTGAATTTTTTAAAGCATGTAGCTGTAAATTATTTTATTTCCACAGGTAATGCTCAAGAGATCAACTTACTATAAAGCTTAAAGCTCAAGAGAGTGAACCACACTTCTGCACACAGTACAAATTTAGGGTTTGAAACAAGACAATCAGCTGTACAAATTCTTAATTTTGAATATCTGACTACAGTATAAAACCAGTTCTTATAACACAGTGAAATGCAAGCTTTTAGAGCTGTGCGCATGGCTGTGGCCAAAACGACCCATTGTTGGCAATGTCATTGTGTATGGACTGTTGTACACTGGTGCAGAGTTCTTTCAGCAGACCATAAACAACAAAGTTTTGGTAAGTCATTTCTTTAATTTAATGTTTTTAATTAATTAATTAACAACAATAATAATATATTTTTAAGACGTTGGCTGTCTCCCACTAAGGCAGGATGACCCCGAAAAGAAACACTTTCACCATCATTTACACTATCACTATCGTGACAGAGGCATGCAGCTGGATTGATGGGATAAGATAGAAATGTTAAAAGAAGGTGAGGATATAGTTTTGGAATGGTTCGTGCTTTTGTGTAATAAATGTATGGAAGAGGGAAGGTACCTAGGGATTGGCAGAGAGCATGCATAGTTCCTTTGTATAAAGGCAAAGTGGACAAAAAGAGAATAAAAATTATAGGGAATAAGCCTGTTGAGCAATGTGGCAGATGTTGCAAATGTATAGAATATTTGGTAGGGTTACTGAAAGCAGTTGAGTTTTTACGAGGATAGTGAGGCTTAGGTTAGAGTATGTAGGAGAGAGGGAGATTATTTTCAGTAAGTAGGCCTTAAACAGGGATGTGTGATGTCACTATGGTGGTTTAATATATTTATAAATAGGGTTGTAAGAGAAATGAATGCTTGGGTGTTGGCAAGAGGTGTGGTATTAAGAGATAAAGAATCTAACACAAAGTGGGAGTTCTCACAGTTGCTTTTTGCTGATGACACTGTTTTTGGGAGATTCTGAAGGTTGGTGAAACGAGTTTGGAAGGGTATGTAAAAAAAAGGAAATTAAAAGTGAACATAGGAAGAGCAAGGTGATGAGGATAACAAAAAATTTAGGTAATGAAAGAGTGGATATCATATTAGAAGGAGTATGGAGGAGGTGAATGTATTCATTTATCGGGGGAGTGGATTGTCAGCAGATGGGTTTATGAAAGACAAGGTGAATCATAGAATTGATGAGGGAAAAAAGGTGAGTGTAGCACTGAGGAGTCTGTGGAGACAAGGAATGTTATCCTTGGAAGCAAAGAAGGGAATGTATGAGAGTATATGAGTGTGAAGCATGGGTGGTCAATGTTTCAGCAAGGAGAAGGCTGGAGGCAGTGGTGATGTAGTGTCTGAGGGCAATGTGCAGTGTGAATATAATGCAGAGAATCCGTAGCTTGGAGATTAGAAGGAGGTGGGGTTTCTAAAGTTAAGGAAGAGTTGTTGAGGTGGTTTGGACATTTAGAGAAAATAGAATAAAATAGAATGACTTGGAGGGTGTATAAATCTTAGTGAAAGGAAGGTGGGGTAGAGGTTGTCCTAGGAAAGGTTGGAGGGAGTGGGTTGGACTTGCAGCAAGCGTGTGTGTGTGTTAGATAGGAGTGATTGGAGACAAATGGTTATATGACTTCATGTGCTGTTGGAAGGTGAGCAAAGTAACATTTATGAAGGGATTCGAGGAAACCAGTTATCCAGACTTGAATCCTGGAGGTGGGAAGTATGGTGCTTGCACTCTGAAGGAGGGTGTTGATATGTATCAGTTTTCAACTGTATTTAGGCATGCCTCTAGAAAGACAGTGATGGAGTGAATGATGAAAGTGTTTCTTTTTCTAGTCACCCCTGTCTTGGTGGGAAATGGCTGGTGTTTTAATAAAAGAAATTTTTACTATTATTATTACAGGCAATATTAATTTAAAACAACAAAAAACTGAAAAAAACATTCATAATTTGGCATCAGTAATTGTAAAATGTAAATTTCATTGGCACATTTTATTCCACTGTAGCCGGTGAGTGATAAGTTTTTGCTAACTTCAATACACCATAAAATCATAAGTTTTTATCAGATTCCACTCATTTTAGTTGTGTTTGATTCATGAAGTGCACTCTTTCAGTCTAGAAGAAAAAGAATTTTTGTTTAAAATTTTGTCCCACAAACGAGAGGAAATTTTTTTCTGGGTATGCCAAAGTTAAGGGGTTAAATACTGTATTGCTAATGTCCTTCTCTCAACACCTCCACCTCTAACTCTCTACCTTCTCTCTAACCTCTGCCATTTAGCACTGCCTGACCCTTATGGGTCAGACATTTTCCATTACTATAATAATTATTTGAATACCGTACTGTACTTATTTAATAAATCAAAACAGCTTATTTATTGCAGTCTACATTATTTTCTTGTTAAAATGTTACTCTGAATGCATGGGAAAATAATCTATGTATAACCATCCCAGCCAAGATGGCAAGTTCTTGAAGGTGTTCAAGAATATGCAGATATATACATGTGCATATTTTCTAATAATTTTCTGCCATTTGTGTGCATGAGGTGAAGTTTGAAATATTTTTATTCTTATCATTAAATATTGTAATTAGCAAATACTGTAGAGGAAGGTAAGACGGAAAATATTGATATCAAATAGCTGCGTGTTTTATTTCATTTGACGTATTTTGATAATTGGTGCAATCATCTTCTAGATTCCAGCAGGCTCTACCTCGAGCCATACGACACAGGAACGCTAGCTCGTTATGGCATCATGGGAACCTGTGTATTTCCTCACACACTCTACCATGCGATGAAATTTATATATTTTAAGTTTTGCTTTTAGAAACTTTGCATCTTTTTTATGCTTCTCAGGGGTCTCTTCTAATTGTTTTCATTTTAACATTTCTTAGCTTTTCAAGACTGTTTCTTTTCCAGTGTGGCTTCATCTTTCACACATCATTCTGGCTTCTTGTGCCTTCAGTTTTAAGTCATAAAATATAGGAAGTTTTATTACTCTATTAATTTATGGTACATGATTAGTTTTTCTATACTTTCTAGGTAGATATGTAATGTTACCTGTGTTTTGTTATAAAAATCAATTATCACTCACGGCGTGCAGTTATAAAGCGTGTGTAACTAACTCAGGCAGTAATGCAGTAACAGGTTAATAATCACTTTCATCAGAATGGTAAGACATTTTATTAGTACAGTTCTGACATGCAGTTTATTGTTCATTGTTTCTTGAATTAGTAATGTACAGTATACAGCAATGTTCTAAATTCTTTGTTAAATGGATTTGATATTTGGATTAAATATGATGTTTTGTTTAGATTTTTAAGATTATGGGGATGAAATGATGCTACAAGAGTAATATTTAGCATATTTTTTTATTATTCAGTGGAATAAATAAGGTTAGAATATGGGAGAATTAAAACTTTTTAAACCAAAGAGTTTATGACTGGCTCAACTTTTGGAGAAAAAAAAATTGTTAACTGCATTTTAAAATTGTAACTTGAAACAGATTTTCTTTTGTATTATTAGGAAGATCCCAACCATTTTGTCTCCTGAGAATTTTTTCATGCACTTTGGCTTACTTTACTCACATATTAAATTAAGCCTCAAGATTCCTTACTGTTATGCTTTTAACCGATTGCTTATATTTCTTCAGCACTACAGAAGAAAGGTTATTGATGCTCACTATGTTTTGTTGCTTGTTTGCTTAATACATTTCTTGAAGTTCATTACACACATAAATAAGTCCCAGGTGCCAAGTGCAGTAGGAATTTGAGGTCCTGCATGTTAGTGATTTTGGGGATGAAATCTGCTCCTGTTTGTTGTTGTGGTCATATGTAATCACCTTAATTTTGGCTTTAAATCTTTGTCCCTCAAAGTTGTCTCTTCAGTTTGTTCTTGTGCATTTTTTTTTTTTAGCATAAGATCAAGTGATATGCTGATGTCATATCATTCCTCTTTTTTCAAGTATGAGCTTTCGTGATAATTTCCATATATAATTAGCCTCAGGTTTACCAATTCTCTTGCCTTAGGAAATATAAAAATCATCCACAGAACTTATAAGTTTATAACATTTCTGCTACCATTAGTTAATTAGGCTTTTTTTTATTTACATTATTTCTTTCATGTCCTCTTTTATATATGGTGCAGTTTAATTTTATTTTGTTAGATTAATTCCCAGTCTGTTTGTTCTCATTCTTCAAGTTTTTTCTCCAACGGTACTTCAGTACTCTTTCTTTACTGACTTTGTAATTCTTTTATTTGTTTTTTATCTAATCCTAGCTTCTATCTATAATAATAATAATAATAATAATAATAATAATAATAATAATAATAATAATAATAATAATAATAATAATAGTTTATTTAGACATGGTACAATGATACATAGTTAGGTAGACATGATACAATGATACATTGGTATAAATGGGGTGGACATGCCAAAAGCCCCTAATATGCTGTGCATTGGGCATTCTTAAGATTAAGTAATAGTAGACTACATGGTAAAAAATTATGGTTGATAATTTATAAAATAAGTATAATTGTGTATCTAAGTTGTATAATTTGAATATAAGTTGAACATAATAATTTATTAATAGTAACAATGCAATTAATTGAGTGAGATAACAATTTAAAACAATTAGCTGCATTGCAATTACAGTTTATGTGGTCATTATAATGTAAATGTTATAGGAACAGTTAGCTTAGTATGTATTATTCATAACAGGTTTTTACATTTAAGTGATTAATCAGGTTTTTACATTTAAGTGATTATTTTACTTTGTTGGGAATGTTTGATATTGTGCATTTAGGTTTGGGTGAGAAGGTGGTTTTTTAGCATCGTTTTGAATTGGGGTACAGGCAGGGTTTCTTTGGCAATGACAGGTAATGAATTCCAAATTTTCGTGCCTTTTTTATGCATTGAGTTTTTGCATAGTGTTAGATGGACACTGGGAACATCGAGGAGTGCTCTGTGTCTAGTGTTATGGTCATGTGTCTTGTTAAATTGGTAAGGAGAAGTTTGAGTGGTGGGTTAATATTTGCATAGAGTGTTCTATGTATGTAATAGGCACAGTAGAAAGTATGGATGTCTTGTATGGTGAGTAAGTTTAGATTTTTGAATATTGGTGGAGTATGTTGTCTGGAGTGTGAATTTGTTATCATTCTAACTGCTGCCTTTTGTTGTGTTATTAATGGTCTGAGATGAGTTATTGATGTTGAGCCCCATGCGCAGATTCCATAGGTGAGGTAGGGGTAGATGAGTGAGTGATATAGGGTAGAGAGAGCTGGTTGGGGAACATAGTACCGTATCTTGGATAGTATTCCCACGGTCTTTGAGACTTTCTTGGAAATTTGTTGTATATGTGTCTGAAATTTTAGGCCACTGTCAAGATGGATTCCTAAGAATTTTCCCTCTGAGTTTTGTGATAGGGGACCCATTTATAATTATGTTAAGTGGTACATTTGTAGCTCTGTTCCCAAACTGAATAAAATAGGTTTTATCAATATTGAGAGTAAGTTTGTTAGTCATCATCCAGGTAGATATTTTCTGCAATTCAGTATTTACAGTGTTGGCTAGTATGTCTGGGCTTGGGTGAGAGATAACATATGTAGTGTCATCTGCAAATAGTATGGGTTTGAGTAGTTGAGATGCATTTGGTAGGTCGTTAATGTAAATGAGAAAGAGAAGTGGGCCAAGAACACTTCCCTGTGGGACACCTACTGTAATAGTTTGCGCGGTAGAGCTAGCTCCATTTGTGTACACATATTGTTTTCTGTTGCTAAGGTATGATTTTAGGTAGTTGAGGGAGTACCCTCTTATACCATTGTGTGATAATTTTAGGTGTAACAGATCATGGTCAACTGTATCAAAAGCTTTACGTAAATTAATGAAGATTCCCACTGGGATTTCTTTTTTCTCAAGAGCAGTGTAAATTATTTCTAGCATGTGTATAATGGCATCATTTGTATTTTTATTAGGCCTGAATCCCAATTGACAGTGGTTGAGTACGTTGTGGGAGGTGAGGTAGGAATATATTTGTCTATGAATTAATTTTTCAAAGATTTTGGAGAGAAGGGTAAGTTAGATATCAGCCTGTAGTTATTCAGGTCTGTTTGATTTCCTCCTTTATGTATGGGGTGACCCTCGCTATTTTGAGTATTGATGGGAAGGTAGAGGATTCGATGGATTTGTTAAAGAGTGTTGCAATAATTGGTGAGAGAACTTGAGAGGCTTTTTTGTATATAAAAGGTGGTAAGTTATTTAGGTCACCTGCCTTGTTTTTTAATGTGTCGTAAGAGGCGACTAAAATGCCGGGTGCAAGGGGCTAGTAACCCCTTCTCCTGTATATATTACTAAATGTAAAAGGAGAAACTTTCGTTTTTTCTTTTGGGCCACCCTGCTTCGGTGGGAAACGGCCGACGTGTTGAAAGAAGAAAGAAGAAAGATTATAAGTGAAACTTCTATTGGGTTGGTCGGGGCTAGGAATAGTGTGTTTGGATAGGTGCCAGTGAGATAGTCGTTAGGTGGAGTGTTTGAACTTGGGATTTTGCTTGCCAGCTTTTTTCCTATGGTGGAGAAGAAATCATTGAGTTTGTTTGCTGTTTCTAGCTCCTTCAGTTGGATCTCTCATTTGTTTATTTTGATAATGAGCTGCATTACTTGGTAAATGTATTTTCTGAAGTACAAGTGGGTTAGTTTCCTGATCTACTTCCTTGATCAGTGTTATATAAGAGACTTATTCATATAGGACTTTTCACCATACAAGCTGTGCCTTTTTCTTTTTGGCCCTTGACATAGGTGGTCAATGCAGGTTCCAAAGATGACATTACTTGGAGCTATGTTTTACATATTTTGTAGAATAATTTTACTTCAGAGGGTCTATTATGTTGATAGAAACAGTCATCTCTCATTTAATGAACATTTGTTAAACTTAGTTCCCCCCCCCCCCCCAAAAAAAAATAACTAGGTCTACTGCATGCTTAATGACCACCTCTTGCTCATAAAACTGCCAAATTCCTGGTGGTAGACACCTCCCTTGATTAGTGACTGCCTGCTTACACAATGGCCAGATGCCAGAGAAATATTAATCACAGTTTCACTGTATTTTTTAACAATATCTCTTTAAATATCGCTCTGAACTGGTTAGTATTGACATTCATTAGAAAAGTTGAACCTAAAAAAGAGAGATTAGATATTATCACAGGTTAATTTGATTGTTTAACAATGCTGTATCTCTTTAAATATTCATAAAAATAACTTGACCAAAAGAAAACTAATTTGCATGTGGGGAAATCCAGTGAGCCTATTTTGAACAAAATTCTATAGTTTGTCAGAGGAAGGAAAGTCTCCCTGAAAATAGGGTGTAGATATAACTGTTTTAGTGAATATCACAGTGGTACTGTAGTATACAGATAAGTTAATAAATGTTAAAGTGAAAACTAAGGCTGAAGTGTTAGGCCTAACGAGTTTCGTGTTTGAAATCAGTTGCCAGCAGTCGCCGGGTCCTTACCACGCAGGTCAGCTGTATTGATAATCTTTAAATAGAAATAGAAAAGAATTTCTATTGAAATACGAATAGGTGCACAATCTTGAGGAAACATGTAAAGTGTCCAGCTCAAAAAAAATATGATAAACAGTGTCGAGTTGTGAGTTGTCAGTGAACGATTTCAACAACATAAGACCGTATATCATCCAGTCAACCATAGTGAAAAACAGCAGTGTTGTGGTGGAGGTAGAAAAAAAACTAGGAAAACTAAACCCAGTACAGTGATCTATAAGTGCCTAAAACCCCAGGTGGTAAACCAGGGTGCTGAGGTTAACCAGGGTGCCAGAAGTAAACAGGGTGCAAGAGGTATGGCCGTCCATCATAGTAGGAGCTGCCAGAAGCACCGTTTTTTTTTTCTCCAATATGCAGGTTATACTTTTTGTATCATACTGATCATTATTACTCTGTTAAATCATCTTCCAGTGGTCTGACTCGCGTAACCAAAATAATCCCTACAGGATTCATTAAAATAAGTGATACTGGATTTCGTCAGATCCAAGAAATAAGGGAACCAATGACCGGATTCAAAACTGGTATCCTCGACTGAATTCAATAAGCGGACAGGGTTTTAGGTGGCCTTATCAAACACCCAAACAATAACTTAAAGCGGTAAGGTTGTCCCAAACACTTACACATGCAAATAAAATAGATACGATACAAATAGACGGATCACCACTTCAGGGAAGTTATTAGTAGAATATACAGTAAAACAACCAACAAAATCAATCATGAAAACCTGTGTAGTATGCAATCAAACAAACAAACGTTCCACTGGATGGATTACATGCAACTTCTGTGGTAAATGGAGCCATGCTCCTTGTGCAAGCATTCAGGAATCTACTACACGAGATATTAAACCAGGGAAGTGTTTTTGGGTATGCCCAAATGAGACCGAACTGTGGAATAAAATCACATTGATATTAAAATATGACAACATCAAATCGGACTTCATAAAAAACATGACAGCATTCTATAACAGTTGGGAAAGTAAAAAATCTGGGCCAGATGGTGCTATCGCCCCTGGTACAGATGTTGCCCTGGTTGACAATAACCGTAAGAACGGAAATATAAATGATGGTGACCTGAAGGGGGACAGGAGCTCTAGTGGGGAAACAGGTGTAGACAAGGACACACAAAAACCAATGTTACAAACTAGCAATACCACGGTAGATAGTAAACAGGGATATGCCCTGGGAAATACTGAAGATAAATTACCAGAAACAACTGATGAAGGCTCCATTGTTAACACTAGTGCCGAAGATAGAAACGAGACAGGAATACATGCACCAATAGGGAATACAATGGGGAACACAGTCACAAAAAACCAGGGCAAATGGAAACTAGGCCTATGTGAATATTATGCACTTGGTATCTGCAGGCATGGAATATCTGTGAAAACAGATGGGACATGCAATTATGACCACCCCAGAAAATGCCGTGCCCATATGACAACAGGAAAATGCAACCTCCCATCCTGTAAGCTTTTCCACCCTGAAATGTGCCACTCATCAGTTCAGGAAAGACAGTGCTATAACTTATATTGCCAGGCACACCACCTAAAGGGTACAAGACGACACAGAACATGCAGACCATGGCAAAACCTGGGTAGCCACAGCCACTCCGGAGAGAGATGTTTTTTAGCGCCAGGAAGGTAAAAAAGCTGGCAGGAAATGACAGAAATCGTACACCAACTGCAATCATTTCTGGAGTGGAATCACAGTCAATGGCCTCCACTCCAGAACAACAGATACATATTAGTGCCAGGAAAAAAAGACCTCCCTTCCATACCACCAATCCAACGACATTCATTTTTGCAACTATACATGGTCTAAAGCCAGCAATGAACAACAAGATACCTTACATCCGTGGACTTCTTACAGAGTCAAATGCTATGTTTGCGGCTTTCACAGAGAGACACATAAGAGATCACTTGGACAATGAAATATGGATCCCAGGCTACAACCTATACAGATGTGACAGAGTGAACAGGCAAAAGGGGGGGGGGGTTGGCCTGTATATCACAGTCACTTGTATGTTCAGAACTACTAAATGCCTCAAATGATGTAGTTGAAGTATTAGCAGTAAAGATCGAGAATCAAAACCTGGTCATTGTGGTTGTATACAAGCCTCCGGATGCAACGTCCCAACAATTCCAGGAACAGCTTCTGAAAATTGACCACTGTCTGGAAAATCTTCCAGCTCCTGCCCCCAACATCTTGCTCCTGGGGGGATTTCAACCTAAGGCACCTAAAATGGAGGAATATTGCAAACAATGTGGTAGCAGAGATAACACCAGGAGGCAGCTCAGATGAAAACTCGCACACAAATGAACTTTTAAATCTCTGCACCAAATTCACCTTAAACCAGCAAATAGTAGAGCCTACAAGATTATAGAATACGTTGGACCTCATCTTCACCAACAATGATGATCTGATACAAAATGTCATCATATCAAAAACAATATACAGTGGACCCCCGAGTTATGATCATAATTCATTCCAGAAGGCTGCTCAAGTGCCATTGCCGAACGAATTTTCTCCCTTAAGAAATAATGTCAAGTAGGTTAGTCCATTTCAGACCCCCAAAAATACACTTACAAAAGCACTTACAATATTACACTTACATAATTGTACGATTTCTGAGGTGATCGTAACTCGGGGGTCCACTACTCAGATCACAACATAATAGAGGTCCAGACATGTATGCGGGGAGCCCCAGATTGACAAAATGTTATCAGTCGCGAGGGAGCCTTCTCCAAATTCAACTTCAATAACAAAAACATAAGGTGGGACCAAGTAAACCAAGTCCTAAATGATATAAACTGGGAAGATAGCCTAAGCATCACGGATCCTAACCTATGTCTAGAACAAATTAACTCTGGGGCACTTGAAGTTTGCTCAAGGCAAATTCCCTTAAGGAAAAGGAGGAGAAGATGTAAACTAGAAAGAGAGAGGCGCTCCCTATACAGGCGAAGGCAAAGAATAACGGAGCGGCTACAAGAGGCCACTATATCTGAAATATGTAGGGAGACACTGGTCAGAGAAATAGCAAACATCGAATTAAAACTAAAGGAATCTTACAGGAATCAAGAAACACGGGAAGAACTAAAAGCCATAAATGAAATTGAAAGAAACCCAAAGTATTTCTTTTCTTATGCCAAATCAAAGTCGAGAACAACATCCAGTATTGGGCCCCTACTTAAACGGGATGGGTCCTACACAGATGACAGCAAGGAAATGAGTGAGTTACTAAAGACCCAGTATGACTCAGTTTTTAGCGAGCCACAGAACTTGGCAGACGCAAGCCTATCTGACATTACCCTGATGCCAAATGACTTCGAAAAGGCAATAAATGACATGCCCATGCACTCCGCTCCAGGCCTAGACTCATGGAACTCCGTGTTCATCAAGAACTGCAAGAAGCCCCTATCATGTGCTTTTAACATCCTATGGAGAGGGAGCATGGACACTGGGGTCGTCCCGCAGTTCCTAAAAACAACAGACATAGCCCCACTCCACAAAGGGGGCAGTAAAGCAATAGCAAAGAACTACAGACCAATAGCGCTAACGTCCCATATCATAAAAATCTTTGAAAGGGTTCTAAGAAGCAAGATCGCCACTCATCTAGATACCCATCAGTTACACAACCCAGGGCAGCATGGGTTTAGAGCAGGTCGCTCCTGTCTGTCCCAACTACTGGACCACTATGACAAGGTCCTGGATGCTCTAGAAGACACAGAATGCAGATGTTATATACACACTTTGAAAAAGCCTTTGACAAGTGTGACCATGGTGTAATAGCACACAAAATGCGTGATAAAGGAATAACAGGAAAAGTTGGTAGATGGATCTATAATTTCCTAACAAGTAGAACACAAAGAGTAGTAGTCAACAGAGTAAAGTCTGAGGTGGCTACAGTGAAAAGCTCTGTTCCACAAGGCACAGTACTCGCTCCAATCCTGTTCCTCATCCTCATATCGGACATAGACAGGGATATAAGCCACAATGCAGTGTCTTCCTTTGCAGATGACACCCGAATTTGCATGACAGTGTCCACCATTGAAGACACTGCAAGACTCCAAACAGACATCAACCAAATCTTTAAATGGGCTGCAGAAAACAATATGAAGTTCAATGACGAGAAATTTCAATTACTCAGATATGGTAAACGTGAGGAAATTAAAATCTCAACGGAATACAAAACAAATTCCAACCACACAATAGAGCGAAAAACTAATGTCAAAGACCTGGGAGTGATCATGTCAGAGGATCTCACCTTCAGGGACCATAACATCGTAGCAATCACATCTGCTAGAAAAATGACAGGATGGATAATGAGAACCTTCAAAACCAGGGATGCCAAGCCCATGTTGACACTTTACAGATCGCTTGTTCTATCTAGGCTGGAATATTGCTGCACACTAACTGCACCTTTCAAGGTGGGTAAAATTGCTGACCTAGAAAATGTGCAGAGAACCTTCACGGCACGAATAACTGCGATAAACCACCTCAATTACTGGGAATGCTTGAAGTTACTAAACCTGTACTCCCTAGAACGCAGGCGGGAGAGATACATTATTATATACACGTGGAATATTCTCGAGGGATTAGTACCAAACTTGCACACGAGAGTCACTCCCTACGAAAGCAAAAGACTCGGCAGGCGGGGTGCCACTAGCACGTTGAGAGACAACACAATAAGTGTCAGGGGCCCAAGACTGTTCAACTCCCTCCCAGCATACATCAGGGGGATTACCAACAAACCCCTGGCTGTCTTCAAGCAGGCACTGGACAGGCACCTAAAGTCGGTACCTGACCAGCCAGGCTGTGGTTCATTTGTTGGACTGCGTGCAGCCAGCAATAACAGCCTGGTTGATCAGGCTCTGATCCAACATGAGGCCTGGTCACAGACTAGGCCGCAGGGGCATTGACCCCTGGAACTCTCTCCAGGTATACTCCAGTCTTACACCAGTTCAAAAAAACAAAACAAATGGAGAGTTGCCCAGAGGAAGTATGACTGAATATTGTATTTTATTTTTTTTCTTGTTTTTTAAGGACCAGTTTTTTTTTTTGATCATGTGGTGTGTGTATGGTAAGCCCATATTCTTTTGGTTAACATTCATTAAAATTAAAAAATGGAATTAGATACAGGATACAGTGGAACCTCAGTTTTCAAATTGTATTCATTCCAGATGTCGATTTGACAACCAAAACAGTCAGTGACAGCCAAAGCAATTTTCCCATAAAGAATAATGTAAACAGAATTAATCCGTTCCAGACCACAAATGACAATATACAGTCAACCCTCCGTTTTCGTGTATCTTCGTTATCGGTGATTTCAGTTTTCGGGCACTTTTTTCGCAGAAATATTACCTCCGTTTTTGGTGATTACCTCCGTTTTCGTTCATGGTACGGAACCTGTCCAGTGCCCAGTGCACATACGAAGCCCGCAAGCCCCGCCTCCCACGCACATTGTCACAAAGTGTAGCATTGTTTATGCTTGAGTGAACATCATCCCACGAGTTCATACAAAACATTTCTTAACCCTTTCAGGGTCCGTGCCGTAGTTCTACGGCTTTGAGGTGAGGGTCCAAACCGTAGTTCTATGGCTTTGAGGTGAGGGTCCAAACCGTAGTTCTATGCCATGAGCTCAGCTCGCCCAGATAAGCTGTGAGCGGTAAATTTGGGCGTGAATAGGAGAGAATACATCTATGTGGTAAGTGTGCACCACATAAAACAAATCCTGCAGCACGCAGTGCATAATGAGAGAGAAAAAAAAATGAGACCGTAATTTTTTATTAAAACAGCGATTTTGTAGTGTTTTTTCATGTTTTTTATAGTTGTATTTGCGATTTCTTAGTCTCATTTGATAGACTGGAAGATATATTACAGAAATAGAGATAATTTTGATTGGTTTTAGTACTGGAAATGGCTTGAGACTGAGCTCAAAGTAGTGGAAATGTTAAATTTTTGCTGATGTTCAAGAGTAAACAAATGACCTCACACATCTAATACGCGCCAGCTGGTGGATCTAATATACGTTCACAAATGTGGTGATATTATTTATACAATTATTACAATATTGCATAACAGTAAATCTTCCATTTTTTGGTTTGAATAAAATTCATTACATATGTGAATAAAAAATAAAAATGGAATTAATTTGTAAAGACTGAAAACATAACTAATGAACAGAGGAAATGTTAGTTTAGTGCCAGGAATGCCTGCATTGTTTATTCTGCACCCTATTTTGAAATTGGAATATTTTGAACTTTGTGTTAACCCTTTCAGGGTTATTGACATACTAGTACGGCTTATGCCCTGGGGTTGACGTACTAGTATGGCTTACGCCCTGGGGTTATTGATGTACTAGTATGGCTTATGCCCTGGGGTTATTGACGTACTAGTACGCCTAAATTCTAGCGCCCTCAAATCAAGCAGAAACAGGCTGTTAGGCCTAGATGTGATAGAATGGGTCTGTGCGGTCAGTGTGCGCAGTATAAAAAAATTCCTGCACCACACAGTGCATAATGAGGAAAACAAAAAACTGACCGTATTTTTGGTTTAAAACAGCGATTTTGCAGTCTATTTTCGTATGGTATTTATTGATGTATTCTCGTTTTCTTGGTCACATTTGATAGAATGGAAGATATATTACAGAAATAGAGATGATTTTGATTAGTTTGAAAATGACAAGTACCTTGAAATTGAGCTCAAAGTAGCAAAAATGTTCAATTTTTGACGATGTTCATGAGTAAACAAATCACACCATGCGTCCAATACACATCAGCTGGCGAGTCTTATATTCATGCACAAGTGCTCTGATATTGTTTATACCATTTTTACAATGATGCAGTTGTATACATAACAGTAAATCTTCTATTTTTTTGTGAGAATAAAAATTCAAAATCATAAGCAAAAGTAATGTAAGAGGGGCCTGGAAACGTGACTAATGAACAGAGAAGATGTTATTTTAGTGCCAGGAATGTCTGCCTTGTTTATTCTGGACCCTATTTTGAAATTGGCATCGTTTGAAATTTGTGTGAAATTGGCCAAATTGCCATTTTCTGACCACTATTTTGGGCAGTTGTAATTGGTAAATAGGCAGTTTCTTTTACTCAATCGATAGAAGAAATGAAGTTCTAGCGAAATAGCTATACAGTGGACCCTCGGTTAACGAATACCCCGGAAATCGTGCAATTATGTAAGTATAATTTTGTAAGTTCTTGTGGAAGTGTATTTTTGGGGGTCTGAAATAGACTAACCTACGTGAAATTTTTCCTTAAGGGAGTAAATTCGTTCGGTAATGGCACTTGAGCAGACTTCAGGAGTGAAGTTTTTACGAAACTCGGGGGTCCACTGTAATTTTAGTAGACTGAAACATTGGAATTTGCCGAAAATAGGGCTCAAAGTGGGCGAAATCGCCGATGCGTAAATGTCATCCATACCGATAACTTCGCAAAAGCATAATTCCGTTAGTTTTTGATCAAATTTCATAATTTTTGTGGCGTTATGATCGGAAAAAGATTCTCTATCATTTCATATGATTTTTTTTTTTTTTTAAATTCTTGGACCTGAGAACGAGTTTCGGAGACCCCCCTTGGACCCTGAAAGGGTTAAATTGGCTAAATTACCAATTTCCGGTCACTTTATTTTGTAGTTGACACAGTTGAATGGGCGATTTCTTGTGCTCAATCGATAGAATAGAAGTAATACTAGCGAACTAGCTAAGAATTTGATCAACTGGAATACTGTAATTGGCCTAAAATGGGAGGCAAAGTGCCAGTTCTTTGGTAAAGAAAGTGAGGAACACCGTAGAACTGAAGAAAGAAATAATAGAAAAATACGATAGTGGCATACGTATTGCCAAGTTCGCCACGATATACGTACAAAAAGGCCCCATCAACCATCGGTTCCATTGTGGCGAAGGGAAAAGAAATCACTGAAGCTAATGTTGCGAAAGGGGTGAATACGATAACGAAACAGAGATCACAAACAATGGAAAATATGGAGAAATTGTTGTTGGTGTGGATAAACGAAAAACAGCTAGCGGGTGACAGTGTTGTGCAGTCGTTAATTTGTGAAAAAGCAAGGCAGTTGCATACCGATCTTGTCAAGAAAATGCCTAGAACCAGTGCTGATGTTGATGAATTTAAGGCCAGCAAAGGCTGGTTTCAAAAATTCAAGAAGAGAAGTGGCATACACAGTGTTGTAAGGCATGGTGAGGGTGCCAGTTCAGACAAATATGCGGCTGAAAAATTTGTGCGTGAATTTAAAGAATATGTAGAGGCTGAAAATTTCAAACCCGAACAAGTGTTTAATTGTGACGAAACAAGCCTGTTTTGGAAGAAAATGCCAAGGAGGACCTACATTACTCAGGAAGAAAAGGCACTGACAGGACACAAGCCTATGAAAGACAGGCTAACTCTTATGTTGTGTGGTAATGCTAGTGGGGATTTCAAAAGTGAAGCCTTTACTCGTGTATCACTCTGAAAATCCCAGAGTGTTCAAGAAATACAGTGTTGCCAAGAGTAAATTGTGTGTGATGTGGAAGGCTAACACTAAGGCATGGGTCACTAGAGAAATTTTCCTGGAATGGTTTAATAAAGTGTTTGGCCCCAGTGTGAAGAAATGTCTCATGGAAAATAAATTGGGACTCAAGTGCCTCCTGGTACTGGACAATGCTCCTGCTCATCCTCGAGACTTGGAAGACCAATTGTCTAAGGAATTCAGTTTTGTAACAGTGAAGTTCTTGCCTCCTAACATCACTCCTCTCATCCAGCCCATGGACCAGCAGGTCATTGCAAACTTCAATTTAAAACTGTACACCAAAGCAATGTTTCAAAGGTGCTTTGAAGTGACCTCGGACATTGAATTGACCCTAAGAGAGTTCTGGAAGGATCACTTCAATATCTTCCATTGCATAAGCCTTATAGATAAAGCTTGGCAGGGAGTGACTTCCAGGATGATGAACTCTGCTTGGAGAAAGTTGTGGCCAGATTGTGTCCCAGAGAGGGATTTTGAAGGGTTTGGGTCTGACCCTGAGGACCCTATGGAAGTTGTGGAAAGTATTGTGGCATTGGGGAATTGCATGGGGTTGGATGTGAGTAGACAGGATGTGGAAGAGTTTATAGAGGACCACCAACAAGAGCTTGAGCTGCAACGCCATCAAACCAGATCTCAGGAAATTGCTTCAATGAAGGAGGCAGAGAGATGTAAGGTGCCTTCTTCAAAGCTTAAGGACATTTGTGCAATGTGGATTACCATGCATTCATTTGTGGAGGAACTCCACCCTGACAAAGATGTTGCAGTCCGTCTAGGCAACATGTACAATGACAATCTCTTATCCCATTTCAGGGACATTTTAAAGAGACACCAGCAACAGAGCTCTCTGGACAAATATTAGTGCCACAGGTGTGCAGTAACTCTCAGGCTGGTCCTAGTGGCAGTAAAAGACAAAGAAGGGAAGTGACCCCAGATGAGGACTTGGTACCTAGAGTCCTTATGGAGGGGGATTCCCCTTCCAAAAAATAGCTCGTCAAGTTCCAAAAACCATTTGTCTCCACTCACTTATATCTAACACACACAGTAATTTATTGTCATTCAGTTTTTGCCATATTGTATTTACAGCATTGAAGTATAATTAAGTTTTATTTTACCTTGATGGGCATGTATGTTCATTATACAGTGGACCCTCGGTTAACGAATACCCCGGAAATCGTACAATTATGTAAGTATAATATTGTAAGTGCATGTGGAAGTGTATTTTTGGGGATCTGAAATAGACTAACCTACGTGACATTATTTCTTAAGGAAGTAAATTCGTTTGGTAATGGCACTTGAGCAGGCTTCTTGGATGAAGTTTTTTCGTTAACCGAGGGTCCTCTGTATAGGCTATAGTCTAGCCCTAGAGTTGTAGCCCAATGGATTCTAAGCTCTTTTTTTTTTTTTTTTTTTTTTGATAATTGGATAAAGATAAAGTGGGATGTTTGGTGAAGGCCCCACTTAATCAACTGGACATGCACTGCTCCATTGCAGTCTTCCGGTGGGTTAACTGCTGGTTTATGTATTTCCTGCACATGCTTGCAGTCTGTTTTTGGTACATTTTTTTTTTTTTTTTTTTCAACAAGTCGGCCGTCTCCCACCGAGGCAGGTTTTGATTTATAGATTGTGGGCTTGATCAGACAGCAGTTTGCAATATTTGGCCGGCCAGCTGTTTGCAGTGGAGCTGTGTATTTGCCTAGGGTCAAGTAAGTATCAGAGGGTACAAGCTCTTTTGGTCTTGTGGCCACTCTGGTCATCTGGTGATTATTTGAGTACACCAGACTAGAGTATTGGCTGTATCTCTAAGCTTCCAGATTGTGTGAGTAGTGTCTGGAGTGTTTCGGTTGTTCCCGGTCAAAAACTTGGAGGAAGTGTCGAATATCCCTTCATTACAAGTTAGATGAGTTGGCCTTTGTCACTGTTAGCCTAGTCATTTTCATGGCCTTCATGATCATGTAATTTATAGAATCATAATGAAAATAAGTATAGCTGACAGTTTCAATTGTTGCCCGTCTTTATTGCATCCCTTCACTTTGCTCATAGAGACCATTGTTGAGTAACTTAATCTCCTTTTCCTGTTTTACTATCTCTTACTTCTCCCTTCTGCCTTGAAGAGGCCTACTTTTACCCTCTTCACAATTTACAACTAATCTGCAGTTTGGAGAGAAAACCTTAGATAACTTTTCAATCCATGCTGGACTTTTCCTTTCCCAAAGTCTCATTTCTATGCTTTGGACTTAAGATTGCTCCTTGATCTTTTCCTATCACTTATGTATACTACTGCTGTGTGCACTGATGACTCCCAATCCTCAGAAAGAATGGTATATGTATCTGTTGTTCTTTCATTGTGATCTGAAGATGATTGCCACTTGTATTATTTTTTATAGCAGAAGATTATGTTCTTGTTGCTGATGTTATCCACTCAGATACAATGATTGCCTCATCTTTCATTGTAGTTTAGGAGTCTCAAAGTGCTTTGCAAGTAATTCAGACAAATGCTTTCTCATGTTCCCTTGCCCTGTGCATTCAGCTCTGGTTGTGTTGCATCTTTAGCATGTAAAAAACTGTTCTATGGAAACCTTACATTTGCTAGAGTTCATTGCAAGAATGTTAATTCCTCTGTGGATTCTGTAATTCAGGACCTTTCAATCTCCTATGGATGGTTCCACTTTCCCCCCAAAATTCTGATGTTAACTCAACATTTGCAAGATTGCTGACACTGTCATTGGTCAGTATGAGTGACCAGTAAGCTGTTTTTAATCAGACTACTGTTGAGCTTTTGGCCATTGTCCCCCATTGCTGTCTGCTGTGGAGAAACAGTACTCTTGTCTGCCCGATGGCCACAGGAGACTTGTCTTAAGGATGGGTACCCAGCACCACTCAGGATTATGAGATCATTTTATCCAAAATAATTTGATGGATTGTGCTATTCATGAGAGAGGATGTTTTTATATTTGACTTCCATAGTGCTCTCTCATGCTTGTATTTTCTGCCCTCCTCTCTGACAATCCCACTTGTATGGCTGATTTTCTCTTATGATTTCTTAACTAAAACTGATTTAATACACAGACAGTGACTTCCTCCTTTTTTTTCCCCTTTACTGCATTGCTTGACACTTACATATTTCCCTTTCCTGTGTGGTTCACCCTTGTTGTACAGCACAAAATAACACATTGGTTTAGCACTTTCTATAAGTGAAAATATTAGAAGATTGCTTGTAATTATGTTATAAACCCTATATTACTGTAG
Source organism: Cherax destructor (assembly GCA_009830355.1). Taxonomy (NCBI): domain Eukaryota; kingdom Metazoa; phylum Arthropoda; class Malacostraca; order Decapoda; family Parastacidae; genus Cherax; species Cherax destructor. Next base: position 20,749 of record WNWK01018540.1, read on the forward strand.
ATCTGATTTTTAATTCTGATCTTAGGATTACAGTGGTACCCTGGATTTCGTCAATAATTTGTTCCAGAAGGCTGTTAGAGTGCTATTACTGAACGAATTTGTTCCCATAAGGACGAATGTAAATTAGATTAGTCCGTTTCAGACCCCCAAAAATACACTTACATAATTGTTCAAGTTGGGAGCCGTACGAAATCCGGGGTACCACTGTATATAGAATTATTCATTATATGCCAAACACACATGTTATTTTAAAGCTAATTTACACATAAATCCCATTTCTAGTTTTTATTTTAAATTCTACAAATATGTCATCTTTGATTCCATACATTATAAATAAGTTTTTATTATTGTTTAACTATTTATATTCATTATTTTTAGGGGCCTCCTTATTGACTGACAAACTTTTGCTTAACTGATACAGATCCAGCTCTGTAATACCTTTATTAGTAGTTTAGTTCCAGTTTAATTCTATCTGAAATGTTACTAATGATAGGCATTTCTAAATGCACATGAACAGTTTGTTGATCCAACATCTCAACACATATATTGTATGTACTGTAAGAAAATATATTTTATATATTTATTTATTTAGAATGTTTTATTTACTTCTAATGGGATATTTTGTCTTAAAAAAAGCTGTTATTTTTTGCTCGATATTCCAGTGTTGTAATATTACACAGCTTGATGAGTTGTTACTGTACTAAAGTTTCAAACTTGTCTATGAGTGAGTACCAGATTATAAAACTGATGTTGTAATGTCATATTGCCATTAGTACCTGCTTACAGGCTCATTGTCCTCTCTCTGATGGTTTTTAAGTGCCAGGTGTTATCCTTGTAATGTTATGCTTCTCTTTCTCCATTTTTCCATTGAAGTTAAAGCTTCCATTGATATACGTACCACTTTTAGATGTTAGACATGTAGCTGCTGTTGATTATATTTGTTATATGAAGTGATAATACAAAATACATTACTTATACTCAGTTGAATTCTACTTTGGACAAGGATTTTACATTTTATTATAGATTCCTATTTAATTCACTTGGAGTGACATCTAAACTGTCGTATCTGAGCGCCTCTGCAAAGACAGTGATTATGTATGAGTGATGGTGAAAGTATTGAATGATGAAAGCTTTTTCTTTCTTTTCTGGGTCACCCTGCCTCGGTGGGAAACGGCCGACATGTTAAAAAAAAAAAAAAAAAAAAATTTAATTCACTTGTAATAATGTGTACCATATTTATGTCAAAGCTTGTATTTACAGTAGTGGAAATGAGGTTTCTCTGATATAAGCTCAGGGTGTAAGATTATTACGATAACATTTACTGATATGTCTTGTATGTTACAATTGAAAAATATCAGAGCAAATATCTAATGATGATCAACTTTTTTGTAGCTCAGAATTTCAATAATCTGTCCATGGTTCCATAACCTAAAATTTTTAGTTTTGTACATTTAGTTGTACAGTCAATATTCTCATTGATCACTAACATTTTATTGTAAATTTATTTAAGCACGTGAGGCGCCATTAAATCTGAATACAGCACTGAAAGGAATACAGTGGGACCCTGGAAATTGGCCTTAATCCGTTACAGGAGCTAAGCCTAAAATCGAACTGGCCGATTTCTGAACCATTATTTCCCATAAGAAATATAATGTAAATACAATTAATCCATTCCAAACACCCAAAAATATTCACAAAAAATAAATTTTATAGAGAATAACTATAGTTTTACATACACAAAACACACAATAACAAAACATAATAACACATAATAACACCAAATAATAATAATTAATAAATAACATAATAATAAATAACATTTACTTACCTTTATTGAAGAGACTTGCTGGCATCTGGAAGATAGGGAGGAGGAGTGAGGGGGGGCATAGTGTTTGGAAGGGGAATCCCCACTCCCTGCCTTCCTGCTACACACCATGCCTTCCTGCTACACACCATGCCTTCCTGCTACACTCCCTGCATGCCTGCTACACTCCCTGCATGCCTGCTACACTCCCTGCATGCCTGCTACACTCCCTGCATGCCTGCTACACTCCCTGCATGCCTGCTACACTCCCTGCATGCCTGCTACACTCCCTGCATGCCTGCTACACTCCCTGCATGCCTGCTACACTCCCTGCATGCCTGCTACACTTCCTGCATGCCTGCTACACTCCCTGCATGCCTGCTACACTCCCTGCATGCCTGCTACACTCCCTGCATGCCTGCTACACTCCCTGCATGCCTGCTACACTCCCTGCATGCCTGCTACACTCCCTACATGAATGCTACACTCCCTGCATGAACGCTACACTCCTTGCATGCCTGCTACACTCCCTGCATGCCTGCTACACTCCCTGCATGCCTGCTACACTCCCTGCATGCCTGCTACACTCCCTGCATGCGTGCTACACTCCCTGCATGCCTACTACACTCCCTGCATCCCTGCTACACTCCCTGCCTTCCTGTTGATTTGCTTTTGCCATATCTGGCAAGCTCCCCCACACGTACGCCACTCTCATATTTTTCTACTATCTCCTTCTTCAGTTCGATGGTGCTCCTGACTTTCTTAACCACAGGGGTGCCACTAGGAAGCTTCTTTGGACCCATGGTGTCTTATTTCAGTGACAATCACTTAATTACCAATAAACACAATAAATTTATTGTGAAATGTTTGAATGAGCACTCTGGGTAATGTTACTCAAAGGTAAACAATGCTAGACTGGCTCATGATGCCTGTGCGGCGAGGCACGCAAGCGCGGGGCAGGCGGACAGGTCTGGTACGCAGGCCAATAATCGGGGAATGGCCTATAATCGGGGAAAAACTGGGCAAAAAAAAGCGATCGATTTCCGAGCAGGCCGATAATCAGACCAGCCAATTTCCGGGGTCCCACTGTATTATCTATGGAAGCTTTCAACCAATACCTACAATAACTACAAATTGCAAACTAATAGTGGGTTTTTGCAATTTGTACCTGTTAATTCATTTTTTGTTTTTCTTCTCATTTCTTAATGCACTCCCTGAGTTCTGCCTGGATCATTGCTTTTTAATAAAACTGTTTATTTAGTATTTTCTTTTAGATTTTTTTTGTTAATGTGGTCTTCATCTTTTACTTTATAGCCTAAAAGGTTTAAATACAGATTCATATCCTCGATGACTTTGGTATTGGTGTAGGTATTGAAGAGCTTGGTGTTGCTTCTCTGGTAGGTGAAATAGGTTGGCCTGTGCTGTTACCCTGTGGTTCATTGATCCTACTGTGCTCCTGAGTACTGCGACCAGTGTTTCCTTCCAAATCCGGTGAGAATTTTGCTTGTTGTGTTGCTGTGTTGCCTCATTTTAACTGAAATTTGTGCATGTTCCAGTAGCCTTAAAAAGAAAAAGTTGTCCATGTCAGTAGAAAGATACTTTTAAGGCAAGTGTTGTTTTAGAAAAAAAAGGAAATACTGTAGATTTTTTTTTTTTAAATCTAGAATGATTGTTTTTGATAGGAAAGTTTGCTATTAGGTTGTGTAAAATGAGTGTATTGTATTTGTATTCTTAAATATTTTCACAAATTTTATGATTTTTTAATACACTGGCTGTCTCCCACTGATGTAGAGTGACCTGAAAAAGAGGAAATACCTTCATCATTTATTCAATCACTGTCTTGCTAGAAGCATGCTGACATCACAGTTCAGATGGCACCTCTGAACTGTTACATCTCTACCTCTCATTCAAAGTGCAGGCATTGTATGTACTTCTTACCTGGTTTACCTGAATCCCTTCATGAACGTTGCCTTGTTCACATTCCAACCACATGTCAAGTCATAAAAAACCTACTTGCTTTCACTCACTCTTATCTAACATGCATACACAAGCTTGTTTGATGACCGATCTCTAGCACTCAGAGGAGAGGTAGGATGACTCCTACCCCTCCTTCCCTCCACCCCAAATTTAAGCACCCTCCTAGTCATCCTGTTTTTCTCCATCCTCTCTAAATATCCAAACTACCTCAACACCCCTCTTCAGTCCTCTAAACACTTTTGGTAACCCTACATGTAATCTCCAAACTCCAAATTCTATGCATAATCACTCTCACTCATTGCCCACAAACATGACATCGCCACTCCTCCAACCTCCTCCTTGCTGCAACATTTAAAACCCCAGGTGTTGGTACCCTTATATTTTGGTACATGGATCAAGTTCTTTGTCTCCACAGATGCCACAGTGCACCAACTTCCTTTTAACCCTTGTCAGTTCTATGGTTCACTTTATCTGCCGACAAGTCCACTCCCAAATATCTTAATAGATTTACTTCCCTGCACTTCTCTCCAATTTGATATCCTATTTTTCATTTTTTTAGATTTTTTATTTACTGTTATTGCCTTGCTCTTTATGTTCACTTTTAATTTCCTTGTTTTACTTTTCCTTCCAAATTCCTCCACCAAACTTTGCAACCTTTCTTCAGAATATCTCAAAAGAACGTTGTCTTTAACACAAGTAACTGTGACGGTTCCCTCTTTGAATTGGATTCATTATCTTTGTCTCATCTCTCATCAACACCCCAGTGTTAACTTCTTTTATAAATCCATTATAAATACAGTGGACCCTCGGTTTTCATATAGCTCCAAACTTGAACAATTATGTAAGTGTATTTTTATAAGTGCTTTTGTAAGTGTATTTTTGGGGGTCTGAAGCGACTAATCTAATTTACATTCGTCCATATGGGAACAAATTCATTTGGTAACAACACTCGAACAGCGTTCTGGAAAGAATTATCAATGAAAACTGAGGGTCCACTGTATATTAATCATGGTGACATCATACTTCCCTGTCTAAAACCTACTTTTATTGGAAAATAATCCCTCTTTCAAACATATTCTGAAGTGAGCCTCACTGTCTGCATAAAAACTCTTTACTACTTTTAGTAACCTAAATACATACCTGTATAATTTTAAAAAAGTACAGGTGCTGATATTTATGTACCTAGCTGTATTCAGTGGTATTTATGCACTTTAATACATTTGTTGTTTATTGGAATTAGCAATATATGCATGCAATTCTAGTAGTAAACATTGCATCATATTATGGAAAAGGCACTTGGAAAAGCAAACAGCTTGCACCCCTCACTGCATATTCATTGACATATTTTAATGTTAGAAATTACCATTGAGTTCCTAAGCAATCTGTCATACAAATAGAGAGTTCATTTTCTCAAGCATTATAAAGTGTAGAATTCTGCATGATCTAAACAGTGACTAATCTTACATATTAGCTATTTAAATTAGATTTCCTATACAGTACTTATGTATAGTTAACTGCCAGTGTAGAAATAACTATTGGGCAGCTTACATCAGGCATCATGGGATACAGTATTGCTCAGTATAGTGTCGGTAACTCCACAGTTCTGTATTTGTTTAAGTTAGAGGATAAGATATTCTATGGGTATTTACTCATTTTATTTTACTGTATGGATATAATTTGAAATTATTGCTCTGTATTTATGCATTTATTTATTTAGAACATTTACTATATGAATATTAAAAATTCATTAGCCCAGTTTGTAAACATGTTTTGCTTAAGTTGTGGCCTTCCTCTGTGTTTATAGCAATACAGTATTCTTATGGGGTGAACAAGAATATTGGAGTAAATGTCAATCAAGAGAAATAGCTCAAGTATAAATTTCTTATTACAGTGGACCCCCGAGTTTCGTAAAAACTTTACTCCTGAAGTCTGCTCAAGTGCCATTAGCGAATGAATTTACCCCCTTAAGAAAAAATGTCATGTAGGTTAGTCTATTTCAGACCCCCAAAAATACTTTTCCACAAGCACTTACAATATTATACTTACATAAATGTACGATTTCCGGGGTTTACGAAACTCGGGGGTCCACTGTACATGATTAATAAATAATTTCCTAGCTTATGAATGTATCTGAAACAGAAACAACTGACTTTGCACACCATAAAAATAATGCATCTCCTGTGATGCCTGGCCATGATATTGAACTTATTTTACAGTAGGGGGTCATCCTAGGAAAGGATGGAGTGAGGCAGTAAAGGAGGTTTTGTGTGCAAGGGGCTTGGACATCCAGCAGGCATGTGTGAGCATGTTAGATAGAAGTGAGTGGAGGCAAATAGTTTTTGGGACCTACAAATTGTTGGAGTGAGCAAAGTAACATTTTGTGAAGTGATTCAGAAAAACCAGTTAGTCAGATTTGAGTCCTGGAGGTGGGAAGTAGTGTGTCTGCACTCTAAAGGAGGGGTGGGGATATTTGCTGTCTGGAGTGCATGAGAGTGTGACTGAGTACAGTGAAATTAAAGTGTTTTTGTGTATCCTTTATAATGAAAGCTAAGGCTTTGAAAAACTATTTAAAAATCTTACATAATTATTTAACAAAACTCACAAAATTTGTATATACAGTAGACCGTCATTTAGCACGAGATTATGTTGCACGTTATGGGTATTGCACGATTGAAGAATTGCGGCACATTATTATCTAACACGATGTAAAAATGATATTACATGGTCGTGGGAGGGGAAAAAATTTTGAGCGCGCGGTCGCCCGCGGTGGGTTAAACCATTGAGTCAGTGGGGGAGTCCTACTGGTATCCCCCGCCACCCTCACCCACCCACGCATCCCTCCCAGCGTTCAGTTTGGTTCATACGCGTGCAGGATGACAATAATCGGGAAGCTCGCTGTGTTTATTTACATACATTTTCTCATTTTCATTGCATTTTCATAAATCTACCAAGCAATCATGGCACCCAGTAAGCATTTAAGTGTTCCAGCAATTGACAAGAAAAGGTTTAAGCGTTCAAGTCGAGGAATTGCAAAGTTTGAGTGACTGACTTGACTTAATGACTTGACTTGATTGACTGACTTGACTGACTGACTGACTTGACTGACTGACTTGACTGACTGACTTGACTGACTTGACTGACTTGACTGAATGACTTGACTGACTTACTGAATGACTTAAAGTTAGACACTCGGTACAACCATCGACTTCAGTTCCAGAACCTCTACCATCCACCTCAGCCCAGTAGGGCCACAGCATAACTCTCCACTCTCTTCACAATCATCCACAAACACCAGCACCCACAATTTAAGGTAAATACTATTATTTCTGTTACATTTGTAGTCTTAAGCAGTAAAAACAACATAATACATCACGCTAATGAACTACAATTACATATTCACTTTTATTTTTGTAAGATCTGTTGGTTTAAAAAAAACTTGTTTGGCTTTTTGGGGACTCCCAGGAATGTAACCCTATTTTTCCCATAAGTTCTTTTAATTATCTAACACGAATTTATCTAACACGACGTTTTCAGGAACGTAACTACCGTGCTAAATGATGGTCTGCTGTAGTCATGAATTATAAGCAGACTTTAGACAGTCAGTTGACGGTTATGATTTTTTTAAGATGGTAGACTTAATCAGGAGGTTCTTGCTGTGGGTGTTAATATTTTGTTGGTGGTTCTAGTTTGTGTTTGTAATTTTGCAGCACTTGATGCATGCTACATATATAAAATTTTGGGGTGGGTGTGTTTGTTAAAGTATAACAGTTAGAGTAGTGTGCATACTAATACTTTCAATTTATTCAGTAAAGTGTAATGTGATTTTTCCCTTATAGGTACAAATACTTAGACTCAAAGTTTGTGGGCAAGAGTTTGCGGATGGTGCTTCCAAAACTGGCAGCGGATGCCCTGGTTATTACCCCGGTTAACCTTACCTTGTTCTATGTTGGTGAGTTATATCCTTGGTAGCAATCATTATATGACACTAGCAGCTCTGAGTATAGATTAATATAAATTTGGATTCTTTATTTCAGTCACTGATTTTACAAAATATACAATAATCATAAAACCCATAGGATGTACAGTCTCAACTTGACAAGGTAAATTATTATTATAATCAAAAGAAGCGCTAAACCACAAGGGTCATACAGCGCAGCAGGGCAGGGCAGGATGCAGGGATATTGGGTAGTAAGAGGGAGAGGGACAATTATTAGGTTATTGAGTGTAGCAGGGCAGTGGATAGTGCAGGGATAGAGGGTAGCAAGAGATTGAGGTAGAAGGGACTGAGGGGAGTGCTAGAGGCATCATCTTCAGAGTTTGTGTAGTAAATCAGTTGTTGTCAAAAAGTCAGTGAGAGAGTCTGAATTAAAGGAGGGTCCATCAGCAAGAAGGGAAGGTAAAGAAAGGGCAGCAGAGCGAAGACGATGTTGGAGGTAAATTCTGCATGCTCGTTGATATAGTGGGCAGTTCAACAGAATGTGGCTAACAGATACTGGAACCTGACAATGCTCACAGAGAGGGACAGGGAGCCTCTCCATGAGATACCCGTGAGTAAGACGAGTGTGGCCGATGCATAGACGGGCGAGAGTAGTCTCCCAACCTCGACATTGATGACAAGAAGAAGGCCAGAAACCTATACTCGGTTAAATAGAATGAAGTTTGTTACAGTAGAACGTCATTTAGCACGAGATTATGTTGCACGTTACCGGTATTGCACGATTTAAGATTTGCGACACATTATCATCTTACAGGACGTAAAGATGATATTACACGGTTCGGCAGGAGGGGAAAAATTTTGAGCGCATGGTTATTTACTGCCTAAGAATCCTCATGCTTAGAGGAAAGGGAATTTGTTTTCCTTCCTGCAAACTGTAAGTTTATTCAGATACACGGGGCCAGGAGCTGAGTCTCGACCCCTGCAACCACAATTAGGTGAGTACAGTTACATACATTATCATACATAGCAGCATATGTGTAGAGAACCTAGGATAACCCAAGTCAGTCAATGGAAATACTGCCACTCTGACTTTTTTGGGTTATCCTAGGTTCTCTACACATATGCTGCTATGTATGATAAGCTTCGTAACTGTATCTGTGTATACCTGAATAAACTTACTTACAGTTTGTGGGAAGGAAAAACAAATAACCATTCTCACAAGCAGTCTTGTTACTACTACTGTTGTGGTTCAGCAGACACCACCCGCCTTCCCCAGCCACCACGGACCCCACCATCCCAGCATTCGTACATATTTCATACGCGTCAAGAAGTCCTGGCTACAAGCCAGCTGTGTTTGTGAAGAATAAGAGTGAATTGTGTTTTAATCTTGAATTAACGAAGAAAACAAAGATATTAGACACGACATAACCCGTGGCCGTAATGAAGTGTTACTTTGTACACATAAAAAGATGTAAACATAAGTTTGTGTAACTGACTGACTGACTTGACTGACTGACTGACTTGACTGACTGACTGACTTGACTGACTGACTGACTTGACTGACTGACTGACTTGACTGACTGACTGACTGAATGACTGACTGAATGACTGACTGAATGACTGACTGAATGACTTGACTGACTGACTGAATGACTTGACTGACTGACTGAATGACTTGACTGACTGACTGAATGACTTGACTGACTTACTGAATGACTTGACTGACTTACTGAATGACTTGACTGACTTACTGAATGACTTGACTGACTTACTGAATGACTTGACTGACTTACTGAATGACTTGACTGACTTACTGAATGACTTGACTGACTTACTGAATGACTTGACTGACTTACTGAATTACTTGACTGACTTACTGAATGGCTTGACTGACTTACTGACTGACTTGACTGACTTAAAGTTAGACACTCAGTTCAACCATCGACTTCAGTTCAAGAACTTCTACTATCCACCTCAGCCCAGTAGGGCCACAGCATCAAAAGCCTGCAGTCAGAATGTTGATAAATTCCACTCCAGACAACATACTCCACCAATATTCATAGGTCTAAACTTACTCATCATACAAGACATCCATACTTTTACTTTGCCTATTACATACATAGAACACTAAACTCAAATATTAACCCACCACTCAAACTTCTCCTTACCAACCTTAACAGGACACATGTCCGTGTCCATCTAACACTATGTAAAAACTCAATGCACTTTAAAAGGGCCCCAAAAAATTTGGAATTCATTACCTGTGATTGCCAAAGAAACCTGCCTGTACCTCAATTCAAAACACTGCTGAAAAACCACCTACTCACCCAAAACTAAATACACAATATTTAACATTGCCTACAAAGTTAATTAATCACTTAAATGTATAAACCTATTATAAATAATGCATACTTAGCTAACTTTGTTTCTATAGCCTTAACAAATAAAATAATCCATTCTCTTGTACTCTTGTACTTTTTGTAACTCATCTAATGACCATATAAACTGTTATTGCAATACAATTGTTTTAATTTGTTTGATCTGATAACATAAATTGCATTACATTCAACTTAAGTTCAAAATAAATTGTCTACTATAATTTTTACCATTTAGTCTATTGTTAATTAATTTTAAGAATGCCCACAATGCTCTGCATATTAGGGGCTTTTGGCATGTACACCCCATTTATATCCATAACTATGTACACCTCTGTATCATGTCACAATAAAAATTATTATTATTATTATTATTATTATTATGGGTTATAAGAATGGGGTGTACATGCCAAAAGCCCTAATATGCAGAGCATTGTGGGCAAACTTAAAATTAACTTACAACTAAATGGTAAAAATTATAGTAAACAATTTACAATATAAGTAGTATAGTTGAGTATTTAAGCTATGAAATTTGAACATAACATTTTTGAAACATAATACAGTGGTACCTCGACTTATGAGCAACTCCCAACTCGAACAATTATGTAAGTGTTTTTCTGTAAGAGCTTTTGTAAGTGTAATTTGGGGGGTCTGAAACAGATTAATCTAATTTAAATTATTCCTTAAGGGAACAAATTCGTTTGGTATCGGCACTCAAACAGCCTTCTGAAACGAATTAAGCTCGTTACTCAAGGTACCACTGTAGTTTTACAATTTTGAAGCATTACAGTTTTATATTATGTCAACATCATAATTTATTATTTGTAGAAATGCAATTTATTAAATCAGATCAAACAAATCAAATCAATTATTTGTGTTGCAATAACAGTTTATATGGTCATTAGATGAGTTACAAGGAGTACAAGAGTACATGAGAATGGATTTCTTTATTTGGTAATGCTGTAGGAACAAAATTAGATTAGGTTGCATTAATTATAACAGGTTTATACATTTATGAGATATAAGTTTCAATATTTGCACTAGATTATGTTTGAGAAATTATTGTTATTTGAACAATTATATAAGGGGTTTTGAGGCTAGGGGAGTAACACAGTGAATAATGTTATTTTGAGGCAGTGGAAAGTGATTTATTAACTTTGTAGGTAATGTAAAGTATTGTGTACGTATTTAGTTTTACGTGAGTAGGTGGTTTTTTAGCAGAGTTTTGAATTGATGTACAGACAGGGTTTCTTTGGTGATCATAGGTAATGAATTCCAAATTTTGGGCCTTTAATGTGCATTGCATTTTTGCATAGTGTGAGGTGGACGCGTGAGAGAATGGGTCTGCGTGGTCAGTGTGCGCAGTATAAAAAAATCCTGCAGCACACAGTGCATAATGAGAAAAATAAACTGACCATGTTTTTGGTTTAAAACGCCAAATTTTTTGTATGGTATTTATGGTTGTATTCTCGTTTTCTTGGTCTCTTTTGATAGAATGGAAGATATACAGTAGACCGTCATTTAGCATGAGTTTATGTGGCACGATTTGGGTATTGCACGATTGAAGAATTCGGCACATTTTTATCTAACACTACATAAAATTAACTTTACACGGTTGAGGGAGGGAAAAATTTTGAGCTCGTGGTCGCTCGCGTGGGTTACACCACTGAGTCAGTGGGGAGACCTACTGCTATCCTCGCCACCCTCACCTACCCACACCACCCTCTCAGCCTTCAGTTTGGTTCATACGCGTGCAGGATGACAATAATCGGGAAGCTCGCTATGTTTATTTACATACATTTTCTCATTTTCATTGCATTTTGATAAATCTGCCAAGCAATCATGGCACCCAGTAAGCATACAAGTGTTCCTGCAAGTGACTAAGAAAAGGTTTAAGTGTTCAAGTCTAGGAATTACCAAGAAAAGCAAGATATTAGATAAGCTTAACCCTTTCAGGGTCCAAGGGAGTCTCGAAACTCGTCCTCAGGGTCCAAGAATTTAAAAAAATATGCTTTCTTATGAAATGATAGAGAATCTTTTCCGATCATAACACCACAAAAATTTTGAAATTTGATCGAAAACTAACGGAATTATGCTTTCGCGAAGTTATCGGTATGGATGACATTTATGCATCGGCAATTTCGCCCACTTTGAGTCCTATTTTCGCAAATTCCAATGTTTCAGTCTACTAAAATTATAGCTATGTCGCTAGAACTCCATTTCTTCTATCGATTGAGTACAAAAACGCCTATTTACCAATTACAACTACCCAAAATAGTGGTCAGAAAATGGCAATTTGGCCAATTTCACACAAATTTCAAACGATGCCAATTTCAAAATAGGGTCCAGAATAAACAAGGCAGACATTCCTGGCACTAAAATAACATCTTCTCTGTTCATTAGTCACGTTTCCAGGCCCCTCTTACATTACTTTTGCTTATCATTTTAAATTTTTATTCTCAAAAAAAAATAGAAGATTTACTGTTATGTATACAACTGCATCATTGTAAAAATGGTATAAAAATACCAGAAATTTGTTAAAGAAAAAGACTCGCCAGTTGATGTGTATTGGACGCATGGTGTGATTTGTTTACTCTTGAACATCGTAAAATCGAACATTTTCGCTAATTTGAGCTCAATTTTAAGGTACTTGTCATTGTCAAACTAATCAAAATCATCTCTATTTCTGTAATATATCTTCCATTCTATCAAATGAGAAAAAAGAAAACGAGAATACATCAATAAATACCATAAGAAAATAGACTGCAAAGTCGCTGTTTTAAATAAAAATACCGTTATTTTTTGTCCTCATTAGGGACTGTGTGGTGCAGGAATTTTTTTTACTGCACACACTGACCGCACAGACCCATTCTACCCACATCTGGGCCCCCAACAGCCTGTTTCTGCTTGATTTGAGGGCGCTGAATTTAGGCATACTAGTACCAAAACCTCAGGGTGTAAGCCGAAATTAGTACGTCAATAACCCTGAAAGGGTTAAGAGTGGCTCACGTGTGGTGGGATATAGTGAGGGCCTATGGCCTTTTTGGGAACGTCAGTTCGTACAATTAGGAAGAACGAGGCAATATTCGAGCTTGTGTAATGAATAACCCAAAATGTCATCTCATGAAAAGAATGACACGTAGGGCCCAACAAGTAAATAAAACAGAAAACTTGTTGCTTGAGTGGATTGAACATAAAAAGAGGTAAACATAAGTTTGTTGTTTGTTTGAGGAATATAGGGACACTGAGACCAGAGCCACCCCCTGCCAACATCTCCTGCAATGTAAGTGTAAATATTTCTTATTTATATAAGTGTGAATATTTCTTATTTTTTATAAGTGTGAATATTTTTTATTTATATAAGTGTGAATATTTTTATTTATATAAGTGTGAATATTTTTATTTATATAAGTGTGAATATTTCTTATTTATATAAGTGTGAATATTTTTTTTTATATAAGTGTGAATATTTCTTATTTATATAAGTGTGAATATTTTTATTTATATAATTTTTGGGAAAATTTTTTTTTAATAAGTGTGAATATTTTTATTTATAAATTAAAGTGTAAATATTTTTTTATAAATTTAAAGTGAAAAATTTCTTATTTATATATGTACATTGTTTGGTGAATGTGGGGGTGGCTTTTTTGGGCACCCCCCCCGGGTTTTTGGTCAGTGGCCCTTATACCCAACAACAACCCCCAAATCCTTACTTTTTTAATGACATGTTTTTTTCATTTAGAGTTTATATCAGCTATGTTATTAATATTGTTTATTATGTCATATTAGATGAATTGTTAGATAAATGCTGTAGAGTTGATATTTTTTATTAAGGAACATTTTTGTCCTTCCCCCAAACAAATTTTTCCCCCCCCTTCTCATACACCAACAAGAATAGAAAAAAAAAGCCACTGTGAAAAAAAAACTGAATTTCCCCAACGCCATGTCTTAAATTTTAAAAAAACTGATTTTAAATGTTCATTTACCCCTTAAAATTAGTGCTTTACATTTTTTTCTATTGTTTTCTTATGTAAAAATATAGTATTTTTTTTTAAAAAAAGAATTTTTGGTGAATATTTTTGGGTGGAAGGGGTTAATTTTTTTTAATTATTTTTTTAAATAAGGGCCCCGAAATCGGCCAGTTCCCATTTTGGGCCCCATTTTAAAAAGGGTTAACCTTTTTGGGGCCCCCTTATTAAGTTAGCAATGAATAGGCATTAAAAAGTAAAAAACACACAGTACACCTTTTTTACCTCAAAAAATTTTTTGTCTTTTTTGGGGAAAATGAGTACAGTAGACCCCCTTTTGCCCATTTTTTTGTTGGGGTTTTGGGGGATTACGCATTGAAAATTGCGGAAATTTTTTCCAAACGACGTAAACCCTTTTATTACGGGGCTGGGGGGAAAAATTTTTACCCCCCGGTCGCCTGCAGGGTTAAACCATTGAGTCAAAGGGGGGGGCCTACTGGGGGGGCTATGAGCCACAACAAGTGTTTAATGCTGGGGAAAAGGGGGTTTTTTTTGGGGAAAAAATGCCAACATGAATTATATCATGCAAGAGAAAAGTCCCAGGCTTCAAGACAGAAAAAGGTTTCCCCCCTTTTCCCTTTTGGGTAATGCATCGGGGGATTTAATGAAGCCCATGGTTTTTAAAGCTGAAAAAATCCCTGTTTTTAGGAAAAAAGGGAAATTTTTTTTTTCCCCAAAACTGTTTTTTCGGGGATACAGAGATAGTTACATTGTTTTCAAAATAGCAGCTTTGTGGGGGAATAAAAAACCCAAAGTGTTATCCTAGAGAACCTAGGAAAACCCCAAAATTTTACCCTAGAAAACCCCAATCCCCAAAGTGTTATCCTAGAGCCAGGATCCCAAAAGGAATCCTAGAAAACCCCTAGGAAAAACCCAAAATTTTTTCCCGAGAACCAGCCCCAAAGTTTATCCTAGAACCTAATAACCCAAAGTTTATCCTAGAGAACCGGATAACCCAAAAGTGTTATCCTGGGAAAACATAGGATAACCCAAAGTTTGGGTTATCCTAGGTTCTCTACACTTTGCTTATGTATGAAAATTTTTGAATGTATCTTTTATACCTGAAAAAATTTTTAAGGAAGAAAAAAGAAAACCACCCTGCGGGGTGTTTGTTTGGAAACAGCGGGGGAGACCACCCGCCTTCCCATGCACCCCTCCCCAAAACACCCTCCCACCCCAGCATTTTTTTCCTACGCGCAAGCCAGCTGTGTTTGTCAAGAATAAGAGTGTTTTGTTTTATTTTAAATTACTTTTCTTGTATTCCAGCAATCATGTCACCCCGAGGTACAAGGTTGCTCAAAGTAAGAAAATGTTTAAGCATTTATTAAGTCTTTGAACTAAAAGAAAAAAATATTAGCGACATAACCTGTGGCTGTAATGAAGGGTTTCTTTGTACACACAAAAAGATGTAAACATAAGTTTGGTGATAACTTACTGAATGCTTTCACTGAAATGACTTTTCACTGACTTATGAATGACTTTGAATGACTTACTGAATGACTTGTCTGACTGACTTACTGAATGACTTGATGACTTACTAATGACTTGACTGACTGACTTACTGAATGACTTGACCTGACTTACTGAATGACTTGACTGGCTGACTTACTGAATGACTTGACTGACTGACTTACTGAATGACTTTTACTGACTATTACTGAATGACTTGACTGACTGACTGAATGACTTGACGACGACTGAATGACTTGACTGACGACTTACTGAATGATTACGACTGACTTACTGAATGCTTGTCTGATGACACTGAATGACCCAGTGACTTCTGAAAACTTACGACTTATGAATGACTTGACTGACTGACTTACTGAATGACTTACCCCGAATGACTTGTCGCTGACTTACTGAATGACTTACTGACTTACTGAATGACTTGACTGACTTATGGACTTGACTGACTGACTTATGAATGCTTGACTGACGACTTACGAATGACTTGACTGACGCTTACTGAAAGACTTGACTGACGCTTACTGAATGACTTTACTGACTGACACGAATGATTGACGGCGACTTCGAAGTTGACTGACGCTTACTGTGACTTACTGACTTATAATGCTTTGACTGCTTCTGGGCCCGCGGCTGACTTACGGCTTACTGACACATGACTTCTGAATGACTTGACTGACTGACTTACTGAATGACTTACTGATATTTGAATGACTTACTGAATGCTTGACTGCATGAATGATTGACTGACTTAATGAATGACTTGGGCTGATTACTGAATGACTTGACTGTGACTTCTAAATTTTTATGACTTTGAATGTTTGACTTTACTGAATGTCTTGACTGATTACTGAATGTCTTGACTGACTTACTGAATGTCTGACTGACTTACTGAATGTCTTGACTGACTTACTGAATGCCGGGGTGACTTACTGAAGTCTTGACTGGTTCTTACTGGAATTCTTGACTGGGCTTCAATGTCTTTACTGACTTATAATTTTGACTGACTTACTGAATGCTTTGACTTACTTTTCTTGATGACTTACTGAATGCTTGACTGACTTACAATATTGACTGACTGACTTACTAAATGACAACTGACTTACTTGGAAAAATGGGCTGACTTACTGTGGGGGACTTTCTGAATGACTTGACTGACTTCTGAATGACTTTATTAAATTTGGAAAAACCATTAATTCAGTTCCAGAATTTACTATCCACCTCAGCCCAAAGGGGCCCCAAAATTCCCCACTCTTTTACAATCATCCCCAAAATTAGCACCCACAATTTAAGGTAAATACTATTATTTCTGTTACATTTGTAGTCTTAAGCAGAAAACAACATAATACATCAGATAATGAACACAATTACATATTCTCTCTTATATTTGTAAGATCTGTTGGTCAAAAAAAACTTGTTTGGCTTTTTGGGGACTCTGGGAAACGTAACCCTTTTTTTTATAAGTTCTTTTAATTATCTAACACGTTTTTAGCAAACCCACACGTTTTCAGGAAAACTACCGTGCTAAATGAGGGCCTACGGGAATTTACTGTAAGAAGTCAGGTTTTAGGTATGGGTAGCCCCCCCCGGCCACCTCACCCACACATACTATACTACGATGTAAAGCGCCCTGGGTATTACAATGCATATACAGTGGCCCTCGGTTTTCCCCGAAAATTGCCCAGAATGCTCTCAAGTGCCATTCCCCAAAACAAATTTCTTCCTTAAAAAATAATGTCCGTGGGTTAGTCTATTTCAGACCCCCAAAATACATTTGCAACAGCATTTTTAAAATACACTTTAAAGGGCCCGAGTTTGGAGATCCCACGAAACCAAAGGGACCACTGTACAGTACCTCATTACTTACCTTAAAATATTTGTAGTCTTAAGGGTCTTAATGTAGGTTGAGGGGGAAAGTTTTATTTAGAAAGTCGTGTGGGAGGTATGGAAGTCAGGTTTGGGAAGTGGGGGACACCCAGCCAGGGCCCCCCCCCCTCCCCTCCCCCCCCCCCCGAAATGTAAAAAAACCCAGGCGAACATTTGGGTTTTTCCGGTTTCAAGTAGCCTGGCTACCACAAGCCCAAAAAATAGCCTGGCTACCACAAGTCCAACAAGTAGCCTGGCTACCAAAAAATCCTACAAGTGTTTGGCTACCCCCAAGCCCCTACATGTTCACGGGGAGTTTAATCGTTTCTATCAACTATTTTAATGCCATCATAAAGGGAGAAGTAATGAATAATTCATGCCGGGAATTGTACTAAAAACTTTTGTAAATTAAACTGTCCAAACGTAGACTACTTTTTTTTTTCTTTCCCCTTTAAAATTTAGTCGATAGGCCTGGGTTCCCGGGGGACATGGGAAAGGGGGCTCGCCTCAGTGTAGTTTTAAAAAAAAAAAATCTGGGACCACTTAGTACCTTTGGGAGCACCAGTTCATGATGCCACCCAGGAAAAATAGTGGGCAAACCAGGTATTCAAATTCATGTCGTTTTTCCTTTATAAGGGAAAGAAAAAAGGTTAGATAAATCCTTGGGGTTTGTGGGGGGGTGTGGTTGGACCCACTAGCTTGTGCTACTAGGTCTGATGCCATGCAGGGGAAAGTCTAAAAACGTTTGCGGGGCCAAAAAATGTGGTTCCATAAAGTTTCTTGTGATCTGGGAAAAGGGCTTTTCCCATATCTTGAATTTTTAAAAATGGGAAAAATTTTCCCCAAAGCAATACATTTGGCTAATGAATATGGTGAAATTGGGGGAAAACTGCTCCTTCTTTCAGAGGATGTGACCCGACTAGGTGGGTTTTATTAGTCTAAATCAAACCCCCCCCACCCAAAAACCCCCTTTTTTTCCCCCCCTCTAACCTTTTGGGGTGACCCTGCCCCTTCCATCCCCTACAGATTTATACAGTGGTACCTGAGTTCGATGGTCCCCAAAATCGCCCTTTTTGTAAGTTTATTTTTTTTAAAAAATTTTGTAAGTATATTTTTGGGGGGGTAAAAGGACTAGTCTATTTTTCATTATTCCTTATGGGGATAAATTCGTTTGGGAATGGCACTTAACGGGATTCTGGGCGAAAAATATGTAACTCAGGTACCATGTATATATTATTTATATAAAAGATTTATATATATTATATTTCAACAGGTATGAGTGCATTAGAAGGAAAAGATGATTGGCTAGAAGAATGGAGGAAAAAGATCATCCCTACATTTGTGGTGAGTCTTGCCTGATGTGTTTCATAGTAAATCTTGCAAATTACAAAACAGTTAGGAAGTACTTGAGGGTGGTACATTTATTTTCTAAATGTTTTTGCCAGGAAACTACTTACTAATTTTATTCAATATGTACATTAATGTTAAAGATTCTTAAAATTCTTTAATTAATGT
>WNWK01018541.1:0-39716 GCA_009830355.1 Cherax destructor
TGTTCCCAAGGGCAACAGAAATAATGGGAAGTCAAGAACGAGCCCTTGGTTTACCCGAAGGTGTAGGGAGGCAAAAACTAAGTGCACTAGAGAATGGAAAAAGTACAGAAGACAAAGGACCCAGGAAAATAAGTAGATTAGTCGTAGAGCCAGAAACGAGTATGCACAGATAAGGAGGGAGGCCCAGCGACAGTACGAAAATGACATATCATCGAAAGTCAAGTCTGACCCGAAACTGCTGTATAGTCACATTAGGAGGAAGACAACAGTCAAAGACCAGGTGATCAGGCTCAGGAAAGAAGGTGGGGAACTCACAAGAAACAATCAAGAGGTATGTGAGGAGCTCAACACGAGATTTAAGGAAGTATTTACAGTGGGTCTGGGATAGTGACAGCTGGGAGGGACAATTCTCAGCTGTCGTATCTGAGCTCCTCTGCAAAGACAGTGATTATGTATGTGTGTGGTGATAGTGTTGAATGATGATGAAAATATTTTCTTTTTGGGGATTTTCTTTCTTTTTTAAGTCACCCTACCTCGGTGGGAGACAGCCGACTTGTTGAAAAAAAAAAAAAAAAAAAAATTACAGTGGAGGCAGGAAGGACTCTGGGAAGACAGTACAGAGTGGAACCTCAACAAGGAATATACCAACAAGTGTTGGAGGACATACACATAACTGAGGAGGAGATGAAGAAGTTGCTCAGTGACCTTGATACCTCAAAGGCGATGAGACCGGACAACATCTCCCCGTGGGTCCCTAGAGAGGGAGCAGAGACGCTGTGTGTGACACTAACCACAATCTTCAACACATCACTCAAAACATGTCACTGACATGTATAGTATGCAAAGTCATGAAGAAGATTATCAGTAGAAGAGTGGTAGAGCACCTGGAATGGAATAAGATTATAAATGACAACCAGCACGGATTCAGGGAAGACAAATCCTGTGTCACAAACCTCCTGGAGTTATATGACAAGGTAACAGAAGTAAGACACGAGAGAGAAGGGTGGGTTGACTGCATTTTCTTTTGTTTATTTTTCCAAATAACTGGTGCAGCATATGGGCGCCTCGCTAACCTGAGAATAGCGTTCTGATACCTCAGTAAGGAATCGTTCAAGACACTGTACACCGTGTACGTCAGGCCCATACTGGACTATACAGTACCAGTTCGGAACCCACACCTGGTCAAGCACGTCAAGAAATTAGCTAGTTCCAGAGCTAAGGGAAATGTCCTACGAAGAAGGTTAAGGGAAATAGGCCTGACGACACTGGACGACAAAAGGGTTAGGGAGACATGATAACGACATACAAAATATTGCGAGGAATAGATAACGTGCACAGAGACAAGATGTTCCAGAGAGGGGACACAGAAACAAGGGGTCACAATTAGAAGTTGAAGACTCAGATGAGTCAACGGGATGTTAGGAAGCATTTCTTCAGTCACAGAGTTGTTAGGAAGTGGAATAGTCTGGCAATTGAGGTAGTGGAGGCAGGAACCATACATAGCTTTAAGACGAGGTATGATAAAGCTCATGGAGCAGGGAGAGAGAGGACCTAGTAGCTGTCAGTGAAAATCATTACGCATCCCATGAAAAAATCCTATACTCTTATAAATGTCTTTAAATAAGACAAATCTCATACAACACACCTACATTTTCCTTGGGCCAAAATTCTTAAAAAACCCATTTCTCATTTGCACAAGAGCATCATAAACAGCGAGGAGCTGAAAAACACCAAGTTCATCATCATCAGCAACTAGTTCCTCATTGCACATTCCTTGAAAATAATCCTAAATATCTGAATAAATTCGCCTCCTTCATACTCTCTCCCTATAATCTGACATCCAATCTTTCGTCATCTAATCTTTTTGTTATCCTCATCACCTTAATCTTTCCTATATTCACTTATAATTTTCTTCTTTTACATACCCTACCAAACTCATCCACCAACCTCTGCAACTTCTCTTTAGAATCTCCCAAAAGCACAGTGTCATCAGCAAAGAGCAACTGTGACAACTCCCACTTTGTGTTAGATTCTTTATCTTTTAACCCCACACCTCTTGCCAAGACCCTCGCATTCACTTCTCTTACAACCCCCATCTATAAATATATTGAACAACCACGGTGACATCACACATCCTTGTCTAAGGCCTACTTTTACTGGGAAATAATCTCCCTCTCTCCTACACACTCTAACCTGAGCCTCACTATCCTCATAAAAACTTTTCACTGCTTTCAGTAACCTACCTTCTATTCCATACACCTGCAACATCTGCCACATTGCCCCCCTATCCACCCTATCATACGCTTTTTCCAAATCCATAAATGCCACAAAAACCTCTTTACCCTTATCCAAATACTGTTCACCTATATGTTTCACTGTAAACACTTGGTCTACACACCCCCTACCTTTCCTAAAGCCCCTTTGTTCATCTGCTATCCTGATTCTGTCTTACTCTTAATTCTTTCAATAATAACTCTACCATACACTTTACCTGGTATACTCAACAGACTTATTCCCCTATAATTTTTGCACTCTCTTTGTCCCCTTTGCCTTTATACAAAGGAACAATACACGCTCTCTGCCAATCCCTAGGTACCTTACCCTCTTCCATATATATATATATATATATATATATATATATATATTTTATATATATATATTGAAAATTAGATTTGGCAGCCACTCTTTATGTACTGATGTACTGGCACTGCCATAAGTGTTTTTGGTACCCTTTACTAATAAAATAATGCCAAACTGATATTATTATGATGAGAAATACCATACTATACCTTATTTTCATCTCCCAAAAATAAAGTTATAACGTTTTTGACATTTGGTATAATATCTCCCCTTCACCCCCTCTCCCCACCCCCACAACTGCAAAACAAATGTTGCTGCAGAAAATCTAACACCAGCTTCTGAAACATTCAGTGTGGAATACTCGTGGTGAAAATCCTTTAATCAGTTCATTATTCAAATATTTATTTCTTTGCATAGTATAAAATGTAGTGAAATACTAGGTAATGAAATACTATTGTTAAGCCCAAAGCTTGCCACTAACATCCCTGAGCTCTTCGGAGTATGATCAATATGTCATTAACTTATTTGCGAGATATTCGTGAAAAACGAGGCCAAGCTTATTACTTAGTAAATATTATTATAATTCTTATTATTGTGAGAAATTATGTGCGAGATTTACAGGTCTAATCCTTTATTATTCCTCACATATAATTTAGATAGAACTCCAGGCAGAACTAAGCTCACTGTTACCAGTTGTATCTGCGAGACTGGTGGGACTTTAGCAACACTGGGTCGACATGACTCACGAAATCGTAATGACACGATTGCAAACAAAAAATACAACGGGTGGGGTTCGAACCCGCGGTCAGAGAGTCTCAGAACTCCAGACCGTCGCGTAAGCCACTGGGCCAGCTAGCTTCAATAAGATTCATCCAACTAGGTATATTTCTACACCATAGGAAGGTTAACATAGGCACCACTGTGTCCACAAATACAAGTTTTTACAGACGAATCTCCCG
Organism: Cherax destructor; assembly: GCA_009830355.1. Classification (NCBI taxonomy): domain Eukaryota; kingdom Metazoa; phylum Arthropoda; class Malacostraca; order Decapoda; family Parastacidae; genus Cherax; species Cherax destructor. The sequence goes on from WNWK01018541.1 coordinate 3,540, forward strand.
CTAGCATGGCCGTGACGAACTCTAGCTCAAGTCCCCCTCAAAGCCGTCAACATGACTCACGAAATCGTAATTGGATGAATCTTATTGAAGCTAGCTGGTCAAGTGGCTTACGCGACGGCCTGGAGTTTTGAGACTCTCTGACCGCGGGTTCGAACCCCATCCGTGGTATGGTTTAACAGTGGGTTGCATTACTGTCCCTCCTTCGATGCCCACCGCTCAGCTTCCAAAATTCACACAGTTTGGACCTTAAAATTAGGATCATATAGATCCAGAGAAATTATTAATGACTTGATTACGTTCAGCAATTTATTGGTCCATATTCATATTACACCAACCCAATACAAATTATAATTGGACAAAAAAATTGTAGAAACACTTACTTGACTATTCCATGGGTTATACATCCTAACAATTTCCCGGCACCCCTCAAGACAGCAAGGGTTACACCAATTCACAAAGGTGGTGACCCCACAGATGTAAATAACTATATGACAATCTCGAACTTACCGTTGCTATCCAAATTTTTGGAGAAACTCTTGCACAAGAGATTATATTCGTTTATTACAGTACAAAACGTACTCGACCCCTGCCAATTTGGTTTTAGAAAAAACAAAAGCACAAACGATGCAATTGTAAAAATGCTGGACCTACTTTACACAACACTTGAAAACAAGGAATATCCGCTAGGACTCTTTATTGACCTAAGGAAAGCTTCTGATACAGTAGACCACGGCATCCTACTCCAAAAACTTGACCATTACGGTATAAGAGGCCACGCTCTTATGTATTTCAAATCTTTCCTTACTAACAGGTATCAATACGTCACCATTAAAGACAACTTTATCTATACGACCACTTGATATTGGAGTACCACAGTGAAGTGTCCTTGGTCCCCTGCTCTTCCTCCTATACATAAATGATCTTCCCAACGTATCCCAACACCTGAAACCGATTCTCTTTGCTTATGACATGACTTATGTCATCTCCCACCCATATCTTGCCTCACTCAACACCATTGTTAATGAAGAGCTGCTAAAAATATCAACCTGGATGACAGCCAACAAACTTACACTTAACACTGACAAAACCTTCTACATTATGTTTGGTAACAGAACAGGTGTTGCACAACTGAACATAATGATTGACAACACTCCTATTGCTAAACACAATGAGGGCAAATTCCTGGGCCTACACCTGGAGAGCAACCTGAATTCCAGCACCCATATCAACCACATAGCAAAAAAGTATCCAAAACGGTTGGGATCCTCTTTAAGATACGTTACTATGTACCACGATCAGCCCTACTCACACTATACTATTCACTCATCTATCCCTACCTCAGCTATGCCATATGTGCTTGGGGATCAACATCAACAACTCACCTAAAACCAATATTAACTCAACAAAAAGCTGCAGTAAGAATTATCATGCAATCCAATCCCAGGCAACACCCCCCACTCTTCAAAGACCTAAATTTACTCACTGTCCAGAACATCCACACTTACTACTGTGCAACCTACATGTACAGAACCATAAATTACAATATTAACCCTGAACTAAAACGCTTTCTTGATAGTTGTGACAGGACCCATAGATACAATACCAGACACAAAAATCTCTATGGCATTCCACGTGTCCGGCTAAATCTATACAAACGTTCAATGTACATTAAAGGACCTAAAATCTGGAACTCCCTACCTGAAAACTCCAGAACTGCAGACTCAGCCTCCATTTTCAACACTATCATCAAAAAACATCTTATCTCACTAACACACCCCACCATCACTAACACACCCCACCATCACTAACACACCCCACCATCACCTACACACATACACACATACACACATACACACACATCCTCCTCATCTACACCAACACTGACCCAAAGGACAGTAAACATAAAATCCCGAATATAGATATTGTCTAATAAATCTGAAACTAGTCTTAAGTTTGCCTGATATACTCCAATATTGGAGCTTTAATAGAAACTATGTAACATGCCAAGACAAAACCATTCTTATTACTGATCTTACAATCTAAATATTCTGAACTACCTCACTATGGTAAATCTATTTAATCATTTGAAATTTGTATTCATATGTAATTTGTAATATAGATTAAGAACTAGTATTAAGTCTGTCCGATATGCCTAGCATGCCCAGGCATGCTAGGCCCAGGCATGCTTACGGCCATCTTTGTAATTATTGTCTTTAAATGTAAAACACCCATTGTAATTTTTACAGAGAAATAAAGCATCTTGAATCTTGAATCTAACGCCTCCTTATAGACAGGCAAAATAACTAATATTGGCCAACAAAAGCTATATTACCTATTGTGTAAGAATTTAAACTCACTGGGAGGCGAAAACACCATATTTCTATCCACGTCTCATTTTTACCACTTATCAGCCCTATTATGGCTGTTTTCATGTAGATCTGAACAATTGCAGATGCCTACGACATTCACCTGGCCGAAACACTCGTCATCGGCCAGGTGTCCACATGATTCAGTTCGGCGACACACTCCATTGAGAGTTTCCCTTCCGCCATTTTTACGTTACGGTACGTGTTTTTATTTTTGCTGCCAGACGTACAACTAGACAAGCGACGTTTTCCACTAGACTGAAACAGCTGACCGCCATATCAACTGCACCAGTGTTCAATGAGAGGGAAACATAGGAGAAAACCTAACAAAAAAAATCCAAGGAAACTGTCAGGTCTGTAGTGGCGGTTTTTTCCCTGAGTGCCAAATGCGGGAAGGAAGTGAACGTTGCAACGTGGCTGGTACATCACCTCTAGGTCAGGACCAGTCAACAACACGATGCCAGCCCTGCTAGAGCAGAGTGAGGAGGCTCTTTGGAAGGATAACGCCATGAAAAGAACTTTTTATCCTGCCACGATGGAAATGGGTTTGAAATGTGAAGGGAGAAGCAGGACTGTGAAGTGAGGGGTGAAGTGGGTTTGTGAAGAAGGGGACAGGTGAGGGGTGTGGTGGATGTGTGAAGTAAGGGCAGGAAAACTACTAGCAATCAGTGGGGATTGCTAGAGTGGCCTCTAGGCTATTGCTAGGTAACTGCTAGTGATCAGTGGTTCTTGAAAAACGAAGATACTTTTGTGCTGTGAATGGATAAAGGGAGTGAAGATGGCAGGCATCAGAGGGGTACAGGCTACCATAATTATATTTATATTTCTTCTGAAAATCGCCGAAGAAGGAAGTCAGTCATGGGGACTGGAAAAGGCTACTGGAGTAATGGCACCCTGGACAGTGAAAGTCCCACAAATGCCATCCTACCAGAAACGTAAATGTCAGTATCGTTGCAAGGTATGGCAACACCGCATACCCATAAAAAACAAAACAGTAGCGCACAGCACTTACTGTGGCACTGTTATGTGGTGACATTAAAACTAATCCAAGACCTCAAACTAATGTACAGGTGCAAACCAGGCAGATTATGTGTCCCTGTAATCATTGTGGTAAAGGTGTCGGCAGCTGCAGTCGGGCGATTAACTGTGATGTTTGTGAGTCCACATAAGGTGCATGGATAAAATTAGTGACGATGGACTAGTAGCTAGTAATGCCAACCTTAACTTTGTCTGTAATGCATAGGTCAACGTGAGACCACAGAAACAGTACAATTACATCAAATATCACCAGACAAATGTTTACACTGTATTAAGATAGGAAGGAAGAACAGTAAACACATCATATGTAAAATGTGTACGTGGTGAGTGCATCATGGATGTATGTTTATATTATTGTTTGTAACAAATGCACTCTAACCCAATTACCCTTCAGTAGTGCTGACATTGAGTTACCTAACTTTCTTAACACAAATGACTCCATGTAAAATATTGAGGATTATGACTGCTTCAGGAAAACAGACCTTCACTTTATTCATGTCAACACGACATTAGAGATTAGGATTCCAGCTAACACAACTAGGGCGGCAGTTACATCCATCTCTGAATCCTGGTTGGATGTCACGGTGACTGACGACGAGGTCAAAATAGAAGGTAACAACATAAAGCGCTTAGATAGGAACACAAACGGCGTTAGGGTATGTACCTATGTAAGAAATGACTTAGCCTACAACCCAAGACCTGATTTGAATGATGATAAACTGGAGATTCTATGGTTTGAGGTGCTGCTACCCAAGACTAAACCAATCCTAGTAGGAACTAGTTACCCTCCCCCGGTGGCGTTGCTAGGATTGGTGTCACACGGGGTGCCACCCCATGAAATCCAACGTCCCTACTGCATGACCAGTGACGTCACTACTGCATGACCAGTGACGTCACTACTGCATGACCAGTGACTAATGTTCAACAATGAGAACCTTTAAGGGCCATAATCCGAACAGGAGAATACTTCTCAACTTTATTAATGATAAAATATATAATCGTAGTAATATTGAGGAAACATAGACTCAAATGCCACTTTGAGTACAGACAACAGATAATACATTTATTCATCTTCAATAATTCCAAAAAAAAATAATAATAATAATAATAAAAAAACATTTCAATATCAGAGAAACACTAGTTCCAATTTGACCTTGAGTACTGGTAACATCTCAGTGACCTTGAGTACTGGTAACATCTCAGTGACCTTGTCGTGTCAGTATCATATATACACTTGTGTAGTGTATCAGCGTTCATCCCACTTATACAGCTGGTCCCTTTGCGTGTGACGTCACGATACCCGCTGACGTCAGAGGCTCAGCGCATGTGCATAGCCTCACATATGCGTACCCCCTCAGAAGCAACAGACCTACGGCTGGACAGACGTGGCTGGACTCTCTCCTTCATAGACCGTAAATATACCGTAACCATCCTACAAGGAGTGTCTATGTCTACCTAAATATCTCTCTCAAGACCCACACGACAAGTGGTAGCAGCGGTGTGCCGTAATTTTTATCGATTACGATGTTATAGAGAGATAGACGACGACAAGCAAGCAAACAGCCTCCAGACCGACCACGTTACCAGCTACTACATCCAAGAAGTCTACAATATCTACAGTATCTCCTGGTCAGCTAAGTGCCTCATTTGTTAATTTGTTAAAACCTACGAGGGGTTGACCCGGGTTTTGCAAATTCTGTACGAGTAAGCCAGTGAGGGGAGAGTACCATTCCAGCCAGTAAGCCACCACCAGTTATGTCAGCCTAGGCTTAAGCCAGCTTCTACCTTGCTGTGCTGATTTGTTACAAGATTCCAAGCCAGCCAATCTGTGTGAAAATATTCTACTAAGCCAGCAAGCCACCCTGCTGTCTGAGAAGTAAGCCACGTGAGTTCACGCATTTATACCACCCTTGTACTCCAGTGTATTGCTGTTCTGAGTACAATACCATCCCCGTGGTATCCTGGGTTATTCAAGCCACCCTGGGTTAATCCAAGTGTTTATACAAACGGCGTAAGCCACAGGCACGCGGGAAGCGGTGTGGGGCACTCCACCCAACCACCCCCCACCACCCACGCTAAGGCAGACGCCTTGACCACGTGTATCCACCCACACAAAGCATTAAGTGTGGATTATTTCACCCTTAACTGGGTCCTGCAAGCAGTTTATTGGCTACGAACCAGGTCGAGCGTCCTGAGTGTGTTTCACTGTGGACCAGACCACCATCCTCCACCACCATCCTCCACCATCACCACCACGCTTCAGTCAACGATCTCCACCCTAGAGACATTTACTGTGTTGTTGTTTTATTTTTTCAGATAATGTATAGACAATTTCGTGTGTTGAGACATTTTTTGCCAGTTACAGAAATTTTGAGTTATCCTAGGAAGTGTTCTGTGTTAAATTAATTATTTGCATTAATTTTTGATTTCACTAGTATTGTCTCTTGTTAATTATTGCGTTATAATTTCTGTGAATTTCGTTGTGTTACTAAATATGCAGTAAGTACAGTTTTGTTAAAGTAATCTACTGTTCCAATATTCCACCAAGTAGTAATTTTAAAAGATTTTAATTTTTCCCCAGCATTGTCAATGTGTTGTTGAATTTTCTTTCTCTTGTTAATTGTTGTGTTTCACCAAGTGTACTATCCCAGAGTTATTTTTATTCACTTACCCTTGTTTGTTAATGTTTTAATTGTGTAATTAATTAATTTTGCTTGCCCCAGTAACTACATATTGTTTTCTCCTCCAAGCAATTTTTAACCTTTTACCAGTAATATTCCCTGCTAATTCTTATGTGTTGCAGTCAGTGTTACTTTTTCCCTTGCACCCAATATTGTTTTGTGTACTTGTTTATTTTTTATACAGTGCTAATGTGTTTCAACTTTGCAGACTAGTGCTATAATTTTTATTGAAGATCTCAATTTCTTCTGATAAGTTACTAATCTCAAGGACAACGAAATTGACTTTTTGTGAATTTGTAAGTCCAAAAGTTAATTACCTTGATGAGTTGTACTTCAGTTCCTGTAAGTGTTGCCTTATTTTCTTGTTAAATATCTTGTTCATGATTTTTTTTACATAGTTCATGTTAAAGTGTTGTTTGAACAATTTCACTCTTAAGTTTGTTTAAAGTCAGTGTTTTTAGTAAATTGTTCCAGTAATTATTTTATTGAGTTACTTTGCTTTGCTTGCAATTAAGAGTAAGAGTGTTCAAACTAATTCATTTGTAATATCTTATTTCTTGTGTTGCAAAGTTTTTCCCCAGTGCAATTATTGACTATTGATAATTCCTGAAATTGATTTTGTGTAAATTAAATTCCCCAGTATTCAATTTTTGTTTCATCAATTTTTTTGTTTAATTTGCTCAAGTAACTTGTCATTTCCTAAGAGTAATAAGTAATAGTCCAGTGAACTTTCTAAGTGATACAAGCAGTAAAGTTACTTTAATTTATTGCCAGTGAATAATTCTATTGAATTGTTTTATCAGATTGTTGCTAGTGCCATAACCATTATTGAATTCTTTTAATTAATTGTGTATTTAATTCTTTTATTGTGTTGCAATTTTGTTGATATTTACAAGAAAAGAAAACTCATTTTGCTGTTCAAGTTAAAGCTAGATTGTTTTATCTTAGTGTGTTGAATATTCTTGCCAAGTCAATTTCCAGTGAGTTATCTTTTCTTTAGTGTTATTGTGCTATTATCTGTGTTACTTATGCAGAATAGTTAATAATTCTATCAGTTAAACTATACTGTGCTGTATACTTGTGTAAATTTTGCTTCATTTCAATTCTCGTTTAATTGCTCAGTCATGTCTCAAGTAAATTCAAGTGATAACTGTGTGTTTTCTGCCAGTCAAGACATTGAAGCTCAAGTAACCGTGTGCGATAATACTGTGTGTGCTGCTATGCAGAGCCATAATGATAATGAATCAGTGAAAAGTTCTTATAGCCCCTTAATGATTGAAAGACAGTCTCTAGTCTTTGAGCAATGTGTTTGTTCTTCGAGCTTGTATCAGAGATTTGCCAGAGTGATGCGGAATGTAAAGTTCAGATTAGTTCTTGTAGATATGTGTTTTACTTGTTAACGTAGCCGAGCAGTCAAGGCACTAGTATTACTGTCACTCCTGTCTGGAATTCATCCCCTACAATATCTTGCATGCAAGATAGCGTTCAGATGCCTAGGGTACCGGAGGTATCCCGGTCCGCCTTGAGTGCTGAGCCTATCCTTGCAATGTTGCTAGTTCAAGTAGTAGTTCCTCTCCAGGGGACGCTTTGTTGAAGAAAGACTATTTGAATGAGTTATAGCATCTCTCGCTGATGCAAAAGCAATTGCAGAAAGCCGTTTCTGTTGCTAGTGTATTCACTAGAGTGCCAGTTGTTGTCCCTCGTGTTCCAGATAGTGATCCTTCCAGTTGACAGTAAGCCTTTGCAGAGTAAAGTGTCATGTGTCGAGTAATTATTACCTGCAGTAAGAGATAGTGAGAGCCGTTCTCCTTTGCTCATACTTTGTGTTATTGAGCTAACTATTTCAACCGGGGAGAGATCCATCCACTCCACCGAGCCTGTTCATTCCTTCAGTAGGAAAGTGATTATAAGTTAATCAAAACCGAGTTTGTTCATTCCTTCAGTAGGAAAGTGATCATAAGTTGTGAGCTAAAGATAGAAAATTAGAAAATCCAGACTAGAACTGACGTTATTGACTGTGTGTTTGTTATCAGATTTCTAGTATCTAGTAAGATTTTTGTGTGTTCAAGTTCTCTCTGAGTTCTGAGTTTTAACAGTATAACCCGTGTTAGCCGAGTTTATCTTTCCTGTTAAAACTTCTTCCCTGTAAATATTTATTCTTCCTCAGAAGCCGTAGAGTGCATGAATACACATCGATTGATCGATCAAATTTGCATATTGAAATTGTAATATATATATTGTTTATATCTAGATCCATTAACATTCTCTTAAGTACTGTTAACTCAAGAAGTGCGAGAGCAAGATTAATATTGATCAGTTCCAAGTTATAATGTGTTTGCTATTGTATAGATTCACCCAGTACCACCTGTCTGTTCAGCCTATAGAGTTGTATAGTATGCCGAGACGTCATACGATAACATGGCCGAGCTGTCGTGTCAGTATCATATATACACTTGTGTAGTGTATCAGCGTTCATCCCACTTATACAGCTGGTCCCTTTGCGTGTGACGTCACGATACCCGCTGACGTCAGAGGCTCAGCGCATGTGCATAGCCTCACATAGGCGTACCCCCTCAGAAGCAACAGACCTACGGCTGGACAGACGTGGCTGGACTCTCTCCTTCATAGACCGTAAATATACCGTAACCATCCTACAAGGAGTGTCTATGTCTACCTAAATATCTCTCTCAAGACCCACACGACAACCTTGAGTACAGGTAACATCTCAGTGACCTTGAGTACAGGTAACATCTCAGTGACCTTGAGTACTGGTAACATCTCAGTGACCTTGAGTACAGGTAACATCTCAGTGACCTTGAGTACTGGTAACATCTCAGTGACCTTGAGTACAGGTAACATCTCAGTGACCTTGAGTACTGGTAACATCTCAGTGACCTTGAGTACTGGTAACATCTCAGTGACCTTGAGTACAGGTAACATCTCATTGACCTTGAGTACAGGTAACATCTCAGTGACCTTGAGTACAGGTAACATCTCAGTGACCTTGAGTACAGGTAACATCTCAGTGACCTTGAGTACAGGAAACCTCTCAGTGACCTTGAGTACAGGTAACATCTCAGTGACCTTGAGTACAGGTAACATCTCAGTGACCTTGAGTACAGGTAACATCTCAGTGACCTTGAGTACAGGTAACATCTCAGTGACCTTGAGTACAGGTAACATCTCAGTGACCTTGAGTACAGGTAACATCTCAGTGACCTTGAGTACAGGTAACATCTCAGTGACCTTGAGTACAGGAAACATCTCAGTGACCTTGAGTACAGGTAACATCTCAGTGACCTTGAGTACAGGAAACATCTCAGTGACCTTGAGTACAGGTAACATCTCAGTGACCTTGAGTACAGGTAACATCTCAGTGACCTTGAGTACAGGAAATATCTCAGTGACCTTGAGTACAGGTAACATCTCAGTGACCTTGAGTTCAGGTAACATCTCAGTGACCTTGAGTACAGGTAACATCTCAGTGACCTTGAGTACAGGAAACATCTCAGTGACCTTGAGTACAGGTAACATCTCAGTGACCTTGGGTACAGGAAACATCTCAGTGACCTTGAGTACAGGTAACATCTCAGTGACCTTGAGTACAGGTAACATCTCAGTGACCTTGAGTACAGGAAATATCTCAGTGACCTTGAGTACAGGTAACATCTCAGTGACCTTGAGTACAGGTAACATCTCAGTGACCTTGAGTACAGGTAACATCTCAGTGACCTTGAGTACAGGAAATATCTCAGTGACCTTGAGTACAGGTAACATCTCAGTGACCTTGAGTACAGGTAACATCTCAGTGACCTTGAGTACAGGTAACATCTCAGTGACCTTGAGTACAGGTAACATCTCAGTGACCTTGAGTACAGGTAACATCTCAGTGACCTTGAGTACAGGAAATATCTCAGTGACCTTGAGTACAGGTAACATCTCAGTGACCTTGAGTACAGGAAACATCTCAGTGACCTTGAGTACAGGTAACATCTCAGTGACCTTGAGTACAGGTAACATCTCAGTGACCTTGAGTACAGGTAACATCTCAGTGACCTTGAGTACAGGTAACATCTCAGTGACCTTGAGTACAGGAAACATCTCAGTGACCTTGAGTACAGGTAACATCTCAGTGACCTTGAGTACAGGTAACATCTCAGTGACCTTGAGTACAGGTAACATCTCAGTGACCTTGAGTACAGGTAACATCTTAGTGAATCAGATCTTACATTTCCTTGCCTTCAATCTGCAAAATCATCTATCACATCACCAAAATCAATGCTGTCAACTGACCTATTTTCTATGGATAACATTACTAAGTCAGAGATTCTGCATTGACTCATTGTGGACCGTAAATAGTTTTTAATCAGCTGTGAGTCTTGAAGACATCACCTCCAATTCTTCTTCAGTAGCGTCCACAAGATTCTTCGTTTGAATGACCCCAAACATGGCTGCCACATCCTTGATTGCTTTTGACCACTATGCGATCTCGCCATTCAAAAATAATCGCAGTGCCTCTAGCTTCACCACCTTGAGTACAGGAAATATCTCAGTGACCTTGAGTACAGGTAACATCTCAGTGACCTTGAGTACAGGTAACATCTCAGTGACCTTGAGTACAGGTAACATCTCAGTGACCTTGAGTACAGGAAATATCTCAGTGACCTTGAGTACAGGTAACATCTCAGTGACCTTGAGTACAGGTAACATCTCAGTGACCTTGAGTACAGGTAACATCTCATTGACCTTGAGTACAGATAACATCTCAGTGACCTTGAGTACAGGTAACATCTCAGTGACCTTGAGTACAGGAAATATCTCAGTGACCTTGAGTACAGGTAACATCTCAGTGACCTTGAGTACAGGAAACATCTCAGTGACCTTGAGTACAGGTAACATCTCAGTGACCTTGAGTACAGGTAACATCTCAGTGACCTTGAGTACAGGTAACATCTCAGTGACCTTGAGTACAGGTAACATCTCAGTGACCTTGAGTACAGGAAACATCTCAGTGACGTTGAGTACAGGTAACATCTCAGTGACCTTGAGTACAGGTAACATCTCAGTGACCTTGAGTACAGGTAACATCTCAGTGACCTTGAGTACAGGTAACATCTCAGTGACCTTGAGTACAGGTAACATCTTAGTGAATCAGATCTTACATTTCCTTGCCTTCAATCTGCAAAATCATCTATCACATCACCAAAATCAATGCTGTCAACTGACCTATTTTCTATGGATAACATTACTAAGTCAGAGATTCTGCATTGACTCATTGTGGACCGTAAATAGTTTTTAATCAGCTGTGAGTCTTGAAGACATCACCTCCAATTCTTCTTCAGTAGCGTCCACAAGATTCTTCGTTTGAATGACCCCAAACATGGCTGCCACATCCTTGATTGCTTTTGACCACTATGCGATCTCGCCATTCAAAAATAATCGCAGTGCCTCTAGCTTCACCACCACTTTGTCAAGAGGTAAATCCTTAGTGTGCAAGTACTGCTGTGCAAGCTGAACCTCCCGTAGAAATACAAATAACACAAAAATGAGAACTCGCACACAGCAGGGAGATGACCTTGCGCTGCTCCTGTTGTATCCAAATGTTCCTGTGGATCACAAAGAGCTTCAATCGCTGCCACAAATTTCTCGAACGATTCCGCTACTGGTTTCACTTCACTGTAATGAGAACTCCATCTTGTTGTTAAGTAAAGTAAAGTAAAGTAAAGTAAATTTTATTTCTTTGCAATTATACATAGATATTGGTAGTTACAATCATAAAACTGAAATGCAAGGAGAGCCACTGACATGCTATGGCATTAGGGGCAGCTTAATCTAATGACTTATAGACTATGTACATAATACTAAAGAAATTGATTGAGTTTATTCTAGTTATATATTTTATTTCAAATTACAATATGATGATATTATACTGTTAAAATTACAATATGATGATATTACATTGTAACAAGTGTTTAGGAGGATGGTAATATAAAATTGAGATTATCAAAAATAACATTGAGCATTTTTTAAAGTAGTTTACAGTATGAGTATTTAATTTAGGTTGAGTAGGTGATTTTTGAGAAGAGAATTAAATTGATTTTCAGACAAGGTTATCTTAATATTTACTGGTAATGAATTCCAGATTCTGGGGCCCTTTATGTGAATAGAATTTTTACATTGGTTGGTATGGACTCGGGGTATGTCAAAATGTGATCTGTGTCTTGTGTTGTGGTCGTGGGACCTATTAATATATGTTGATAATCTTTTCAAAGAGACTGCAGTATGGTCTATTAATACATCCCATCGATGGGTGTAGGAGGCAAAGAATGTCTACGCTGACTCAAGACTGACAAAAAAATTCACACATGATGAATTATCGGCAAACGAATGTTGACCATAAATACAATGAATGGTCCACACAACCACTGAAAATTGCCTTCTTGTTCTTTTACTTGAGAATGGCTTGTACACCTCCATGGACCCCGGCCATAGTGGCACCATTGTCATATCCTTGAGCACGGCTCAGCATGAAGTCCAGTCCATCACTTTCCAGCTTTTTCAGGATATCAGAACTGATATCAGCAGCTTTTTTGCCCTTCTAAAGGAAAAAAAACAAGAAAAACTTCCTTCACTTGAACTCTTCCATCCTCCATCTGCATCCACTCATTTTGTGTTGATGGTGAGAGATACGAAACTGATGACTTGTGTTCACTTGAGCTACACTTCAGTCTCATTAGGTGCTCTTTAAGCACAGGATCATACTTAGCCATCACTTCAAACAGACACAGGATGTCACGTCAGTGATGAGTGATCACAGTGATGCCAGGTGGATTAAGGGTTTTTCCAAAATATCGTAAATAAAATTATCGATTTATCGTAGTTTTACGTATAGCGTCATTGATTTTCCCTATATAGGCCTATTTGTACTCTGTAATCATACAATAGGCTATATAGAAACAAAAGATTTTTCTCTTATCTTGCTGCAGCACTGTTTTGGGCATTAGTGTCACCTTCTTTAGGATCTATGGTGTCACCCCTTGATGGTGTCACCCAGGGCGGTGACACCATCAAGGGCTCCCCTTATGACGCCACTGCATCCCCCCACATTATCAATTATTAGAGGATTTTTCGAGTCTTGTCCGGAATTGATAGCAATTCTGAGACAGTGATATTGGGAGACTTCAGTATCTGTTTCCAAGAGCAAAATAATGGGCTATGTATCAGGTATAAGCAAATTCTGGGATTAAATAGTTACACTCAACTAATTAATGTACCAACCCAGGTCATACAGTTCTCAGTCACCATATTAGACCACATCCTTGTAATCGCTCTGACAACATTAGTCAATCAGGCGTCATTAGCCATCATTTCATCATTTATTGTACCAAGAAAATCATTAGGGATTGGATAGGCCTACACAGGACAATTAAAATGAGATAAGCTAGAAACTACAGCAAAGAAATACTGGTAGATACGCTACAAAATTGTGACTGGACAGTGATAACAAGTTGCACGGACGTAAATGATGCCTGGGAAAAATTCAAAACAATGTTCACTGCCATACCTGGAGTATACCTGGAGAGAGTTCCAGGGGTCAACGCCCCTGCGGCCCGGTCTGTGACCAGGCCTCATGTTGGATCAGAGCCTGATCAACCAGGCTGTTACTGCTGGCCGCACGCAGTCCAACGTACGAACCACAGCCTGGCTGGTCAGGATAATACTGCACCAGATAAAGAGGTTAGGATTAAACGGAGAACCGAACCCTGGAAAGCTCTGACAACAACTAAAACAGTTGGGGTATAGACATAAACCTGCAGTTAGATCTAATATAGGTCTCAATATTGATAACGAGGTATGCCACGAGACAACTAAAGTGGCAAATTGTGTAATTTCACACAACACTTCCGTGGCATCAACACTAGTAAGTAAACTGCATCACCCCGAACACTTGCCAACTAGTAGGTGTACCTTACGACTTCGTACGAAAAGAACTAAGTAAATTAAATCCCGATAACATCCCGCCTAAGTTCCTTAAAGATGGCGCCTCTGAATTACCAATTCCCATTGCGCACATAATAATGGGGTGCATAATAAAGATATCAAACTAACTACATAATACTGTCCCGGAGGGATTCAAGGAGGCCAAAGTTACTCCTATCTTCAAGAAAAATAGTGGGTCTGATGTCAGCAACTATAGGCCTGTTAGTATACTCAGTGTGATGTCCAAAATTCTAGAGAAGGCGGTGTACTGTCGACCAGCTCTAGTTCATTACCTTTGTAACTTGTCATGAGAGTGACCAGCTCTACCTGGAGCTCATTACCTTTGTAACTTTTCATAATTGTGACCAGATCTAGTTCATTACCGCTGTAACTTGTTCAGCTATCAAAACTTTGGAGTCCAGTCCCTGGACCCATTATGTACCTCTGTAATCGTTTGACTACCGCCCACAGGATGGGTATGGGGTGCATAATAAAGATATTAAACTAACTGTCAAGTAGTTAAATATCTTAATGACAAAAACATTCTCCATAGTTACCAATCAGGCTTTAGATCTCATTCAACCGACACCTCCCTCATTAATTTGTTGGACTACCTGAGACTCGAATGTCGCTGGGAATCTCATAGATATAGTAACCTTAGGCTTGTAAAAGGCCTTCAATACAGTCAACCACAATATATTATGTAAGAAATTACAAGCTATCGGCATAAGTTCTGTAGAATGGTTTAAGTCCTACCTGAGCAACTGGAAAAAAATTGTCAATATTAAAAACACAGAATCAGAACCCATGCTGATAACATGTGGGGTTCCTCAAGGTAGTATCCTGGGTCCTTTGCTATTCCTGTGTTACGTGAATGACATGCCTATCAATGTCAAATCCAAGCTATTACTGTATGCAGATAATAGTGCTCTGTATCTTTAGTACGAAACATAAATTGAAAAGGGTAAACAATTTTAATGTCCAGAGTAAGGGGGGACCTATTATCACAGTAAATTCAGTGACATATCTGGGAATATTCCTTGACCCAACCATGTCAGGAGAAGTAATAGGGAACAGTGCAGTAAAGAAAGCGAATGCCAGACTAAAGGGTGTGTGAACCAATTTTCCTCGTCTTTTTTATTTATCAACCGATTTCGTTCATTTTTTGTCTACTTTCAGAAGTTTATATCAATCATACTATGATGATGTTTCCATAAGATCAGCCAAAAATCAAATGAAAAAGCAAAATTTACTAAAAATGACATTTGGCAGGAGGACCGCAGGCAGTGGCACTGCGAAAACATGTTTTGGCACCTTCTACTGATAGAACACTGCTAATTCTATTACCTAACGAATTTAAATACTGTAATAAACCTTATCTTCATTCTCAAAAAAAAAAAATACCGTTTATAAGTTTTTTGACAGGAAAATATCTGACCTTTACCCCACACATATATGAAAATATTTGGCATACTTCAAAAAATATTTCACAATCTTGTAATAATAATATCTTTATTTACTACAAGTACATGTACAAGGTATACAGTCCTAGCTGACATCAATGACATACTACTATATAGAAAGCCGCTTGTTATAATAATAATAATAATAATAATAATAATAATAATAATAATAATAATAATAATAATAATTATTTATTTATGCCGAGCATTTCGCGCAAATTAGGTCAGTTTTGTCCCAGGATGCGACCCACACCAGTCCACTAACACCCAGGTACCCATTTTACTGATGGGTAAACATAGACAACCTGGGTAAAGAAACATGCCCAATGTTTCTACCCTCGCTTGGAATCGAACCCGGACCCTCGCCGTGTGAAGCGAGAGCTTTAGCCATCAGGTCACGGGGCACCATTTAAAACAATCATTCTTCTATGTTCATTGTGGAAATCACTTCAATCCGTTCATTATTAATGGTGGGTCATCATGAAATAGATAATCGCCGAAAACGTACGTATACCCGAGTACTCGTGGTTGAAATCGAGAAAATCGCATTTTTTTCAGTGTTTGCGTAAGCAGCGAGTGTCTATTATAGTTTGCCCTTCTGCTAGACACGTTTTCTGTGATCCTAGGTGTCCCAGAGGATAGGGGAGCACGGATAAATGGCCAGCGATAACCATAAAACCTTTTTCTGACTGTGCGGCAGACCCACTTTATGCCAGGTATTATTCATTCTGGAGTATTTTTCATGTTTCTTTGTTATTTATACATTGTATTATGTCATATTAGATAAACTGAGAAAGGGGCAGTATATATGAAATACGAAAGGAGGCACTGGCCAGACAAATAGCAAATATCGAACTTAAGCTCAGGGAATCATATAGGAGATAAGAAAAACAGGAAGAACTTAAAGCCATAAATAAAATAAAATAAAATATTTTTTTTCTTATGCCAGATCTAGCGCAAAAAAAAAAAACATCCAGTACTTGACCCCCGCTTAAAGGACTTACACAGATGACAGCAAATAAATGAGTGAGATACTAAAGTCTTAATGTGACTTAGTGTTTAGTGAGTCGTTTGTCAAACTAAGGGTCGACAATCTAAATGACTGAGACTCAAAATTTGGTTAATTCCAAAAAAAATTATATTATCCTAATACCACAAGACTTTGAAAAAACAATAAATGACATGCCCATGCACTCTGCTCCAGGCCCAGACTCATGGAACTCCGTGTTCATCAAGAACTGCAAGAAGGGGCTTCTTGCCTTATGTATTCTATGGAGAGGGAGCATGGACACAGGGGTCATCCCACACTCACTATAAACAACAGACATAGCCCCACTCCACAAAGATGGCGGTAAAGCAATAGCAAAGAACTACAGACCGATAGCGCTAACATCCCATATAAAAATCTTTGAAAGGGTTCTAAGAAGCAGGATCACCAACCACCTAGATACTCAACATTTACACAACCCAGGGCAACACGGGTTTAGAGCAGGTCGCTTCTACCTATCCCAACTACTGGACCACTATGATATGGTTTTGGATGCTCTGGAGGACAAGCAAAATGCAGATGTAGTATACACAGTGATAAAGGAATAAAAGGAAAAGCTGATAGATGGATCTATAACTTACTAACAAACGGAGCACAAAGAGTAATAGTAAAATCAGAGGCAGCAACAGTGAAAATCTCTGTTCCACAAGGCACAGTACTTGCGTCCAGCCTGTTCCTTTTCCCCATGTCTGACATTGACAGATATGTAAGTCAGAGCACCGTGTCCTCCTTCGCGGGTATACCTGGAGTATACCTGGAGAGAGTTCCAGGGGTCAACGCCCCTGCGACCCGGTGTGTGACCAGGCCTCATGTTGGGTCAGAGCCTGATCAACCAGGCTGTTACTGCTAGCCGCACGCCAAATTTGCATGACAGTGTCATCCATCGAAGAGACTGCAAACCTCCAAGCGGACATCAAGCAAATCTTTAATGGGCAAAAGAAAACAATATGAAATTCAATGAGGACAAATTTAAATTACTCCACTATGGAAAACTCGGGCAAATTTAAACTGTATCGGAGAATAAAACAAATTCCAACCACACAATAGAACGAAAAACTAATGTGAAGGACCTGGGAGTCATGATGTCAGAGAATTTCACTTTCAAAGATCACAACAATGTATCTACCTCATCTGCTAGAAAAAAATGATAATGAGAACCTTCAAAACTAGGGACGCAAAGCCCATGATGATTCTTTTCAAATCCCTTGTTCTCTCTAGGCTGAAATACTGCTGTACCCCTTTCAAGGCAGGCGAAATTGCAGACCTTGAGAATATGCACAGCACACATAAGTACGATAAAGCACCTAAATTACTGAGAACGGTTGTAGTCCCCTGATTTGTATTCCCTGGAACGCAGGCGAGAAACATATCTGATAATATACACTTGGAAAGTCCTAGAGGTACTGGTCCCAAATCTGCACACAAAAATCACTCACTAAGAAAGCCAAAGACTCGGCAGGAGATGCAACATCCCCCAATGAAAAGCAGGGGCCCCACGAGTACGCTAAGAGACAACACAGGGGCCCAGCATACATAATTGGGATTACCATTAGACCCCTGGCTGTCTTCAAAAAGGGGCTGGACAGGCACCTAAAGTCAGTACCTGACTAACTGGGCTGTGGCTCGTACGTCCGTTTACTTGTGGCCAGTAGTAACAGCCTAGTTGATCAGGCCCTGATCCACTACGAGGCCTGGTCACTGACCGGGCCGCTGGGGCGTTGACCCCCGAAACCCTAAACAAAATTACTTACTAACATGAGACTTACACCAAAATGTTGCCAGATTGTTGAACTATTTTTCTGTAAGTTTAACTATTTTTCGATTTTTTTTCGGGTGAACGCCCGCCCGCGTTCGTTCACCCTCTCCTCTCATCCCCTCACCTTTCACTCTTACAGCCTCGGGTATACCTTTCACTCTGACAGCCTCGGGTATACCTTTCACTCTGACAGCCTCGGGTATACCTTTCACTCTGACAGCCTCGGGTATACCTTTCACTCTGACAGCCTCGGGTATACCTTTCACTCTGACAGCCTCGGGTATACCTTTCACTCTGACAGCCTCGGGTATACCTTTCACTCTGACAGCCTCGGTATACCTTTCACTCTGACAGCCTCGGTATACCTTTCACTCTGACAGCCTCGGGTATACCTTTCACTCTGACAGCCTCGGGTATACCTTTCACTCTGACAGCCTCGGGTATACCTTTCACTCTGACAGCCTCGGGTATACCTTTCACTCTGACAGCCTCGGGTATTCGGAAGCGATATCATTGAAGCCCAGGTATAGGAGGAAAGAATCTTTTAGGAAGTCGGCCAAGTGAGTCAAGAGTGGTGAGAGATGAGCAGGTCTGCAGACCAGCCATGAAGGGAAATACTAGAGTGAAACTTTCCTCAAGTCGGGTCTTCTGAGTCTTGTAGTAGAATATAGTGATGGTTCTCCTGAAGTTTGCTTTGCCCATGAGAACGCTGTTGCCTTCGTCAGACGATCTTGCTTGAATAAGTTGCACTCTTCCCTGGGAAAGTAAGTGGTAATTGATTGCTCAGGCCAAGAATTTGGATAAGTGGCATAAAACTATAAGTAGGCACATAAGAGGAATTACTGTTTGTTGGGCCAGGATGAATTAGGAAGGCAAATTCTTACCACTGGGATGACAATGGTAGCTACGCAGTGTAGTGCATATAAATAGAGTAGCCACACACTGAAGCGTGTATATATATATATATATATATATATCAGTGGAGCCACACATTGTAGTGTAAATAGATCAGAGTAATCACATTAAAATCTTTGAAAGAGTTGTAATGAGAAAGATGGGCAACCATCTGGAGGCACAACCCAGGGCAACCATCTGGAGGCACAACCCAGGGCAACCATCTGGACGCACAACCCAGGGCAACCATCTGGAGGCACAACCCAGGGCAACCATCTGGAGGCACAACCCAGGGCAACCATCTGGAGGCACAACCCAGGGCAACATGGATGTAGAGTAGGTCGCTCCTGCCTGTCTCAACTACTGGACCACTATGACATGGTTTTGGATACATTGGAGAACAAACAAAATACAATTGTATTATACACAGACTTTGAAAAAACTTTTGACAAGTGCGATCATTGTGGAATAGCACACAAAATGCATGATAAAGGAATAACAGGAAAAGTGGGTAGATGGATCTATAACTTCCTAACAAATAGAACACAAAGAGTACCAGTAAACAGAGTAAAGTCAGGGGCGGCTACAGTGAAAAGCACTGTTCCACAAGGTACAGTGCTAGCTCTAATCCTCTTCGTCAACTTCATATCAGACATACACAGGTGTGAGCCATAGTGTCCTCCACTGAGACACTGCAATTCTACAAGTGGGCATTAAATGGACTTCAGAAAATAATATGAAGTTCAATGAGGACAAATTTCAAGTACTCCGCTATGGAAAACTCGAGGAAATAAAAACTGGATCACAGCATAAAACAAATTCCAACCACACAATAGAGCGAAAAAACTAATGTAAAGGACCTTGGAGTGATAATGTAAAAGAATCTCAAGTTCAAAGGTTACAGCAATGTCTCTACGACATCTGCTACGAAAATGATAGGATAAAAAAATGAGAACCCTCAAAACTAGGGATGCCAAGCCAAAAATCATTCATTTTAAATCGTTTGCTCTATCTAGGCGGCTGGAGTACTGCTTTACACTAACGACCCCTTTCAAGGCAGGCGAATTTCCAGTCCTGGAGAATAGACAAAGAACTTTCACTGCACGTATAAGTACAATAAAACACCTAAATTACATCTGGGAAATCTTAGAGGCACTAGTCCCAAATCTGCACACGAAAATCACTCCCTATGCAAAGGAAAGACTCGGCAGGCAGTGAAACATCCCACCAATTAAAAACAGGGGTGCCATGAGTACTATAAGAGACCACACAATAAGTGTCATGGGCACAAGACTGTTCAACTGCCTCTCAGCATACATAAGGGGGATTACCAATAGACCCCTGGCTGTCTTCAAGAAGGCACTGGACAGGCACCTAAAGTCAGTAACTGACCAGCCGGGCTGTGGTTAATTTATCTTACCAAAACTATGGTGAAATAAATTTGTAAAACAAACATATAAACTAGGTATCAATAATGAGGATACTTAGCTTTTTTTGCTGTTTCTGCCTGACTGCGGACTCTGCCAGCTGGCACATCCGATGTGAAACAGTTGTTCTACGACCACGTGGCTGTAGGGGACAAGTAAGTATGAGTATAATTACCCCTAGGGGGTGTTATTTCAGCACATTTCATAAACTGAGTGCTGTTGCTGCTTACTCGTTTTGGGCTCAAAAGCTCACACCTCACTGCCGACTATAGGATGATTTTGAACCCCTTGTGACACAAGAACTACCTTGCTCTTGTAGCGTGAGCTAAGGTGTTGGATGCACCTTTCGACAGGTATCTGGTGACTTGATTGAAGAATAGTGCCTTTAAGAATGTCCACGTATTCCACTCAGTCTGGAAATTCGCAACACTCGTACTGGTACACTACGTTCCATAAGGTTTGTCTTTCGTGGTAATGTCACATGTAACGTATATTAGGATTGTCTACCAGGTTGAGGGCACACTGTTAGTTCCTATGTTAAGGTTAACGCACTCGCAACACGCGTCTCGTCCCGTGGTTTATTGCACTCTGACCCACGGTGCCCACCGCTAGCCCCAGCTTGCCCTGGCTTCTTCCGACACACAAAAGAAGTGTCGATCAAGCATGTTTCCTTTCTTGCCAAACTTCTACAGGAAGCAATGCAGAATTCTTAATTTCTTGTTGTCTGGGTATAGATAACAATTCATGCTAGCCTCATTGCACATAGTGAGTGCAGGATTTCCTTACTTTTCCTGCTATTTATAAGAGATTAATTTTCTCTCACACTATGGTTGCAACACTGCTCTCTTGCAAGGAAGTGGCGTGTCTATGACACACATTAGTCATATGCTTCAAATTAGTGTTGATACAGAAGCAAACAAGACGCTATTGCCCTTTCTGAGAGGGTCGTCCCTCAGGGCTGAAAAGAGCTGATACCCCCCCCCCTCCCTCCTGGAAAAATTTATCCACACGCGCTGTGGTTCGTACGTCGGTTTACGTGCGCTCAACAGTAACAGCCTGGTTGATCAGGCTCTGATTCACCACGAGGCCTGGTCATGGACTGCGTCGCGGTATATAGATAAGGATAACAACAAGGTTTAGTGTACAGACCAGGCTACCTACGCATAATAAATATATAGTATTTTATTTAATGAAGTATTTTCCTCTGTCTATAATTTAAGCTGACAAGAAAATAATTAATAATTATTATTCCGGTTAGGCTATTTCAATTAAATATAAATCTTCTTTAATACACATAATCTATTGTCAAACGTCTGGCAGAGACGCACGTAGCAGGTCCACCTATGTCTCTGCTAAGACAACTAAGCTTGTTAACAACTAAGCTTGTTAACAACTAAGCTTGTTAACAACTAAGCTTGTTAACAACTAAGCTTGTTAACAACTAAACTTGTTAACAACTAAGCTTGTTAACAACTAAGCTTGTTAACAACTAAGCTTGTTAACAACTAAACTTGTTAACAACTAAGCTTGTTAACAACTAAGCTTGTTAACAACTAAGCTTGTTAACAACTAAGCTTGTTAACAACTAAGCTTGTTAACAACTAAGCATGTTAACAACTAAGCTTGTTAACAACTAAGCATATTAACAACAAGAAGAAGACGGACTATGTAGGCATTATTCACACTATAGATTATAGTGAATTATTGCAATTCTTTGGATAATTGTCGTTAATCTTTCAGGATATTATTTTTATATTATATGCTTCATAAGATAAGCTTTTATCATGTTCACATCTAACATATTGGAATGTACATTTTATTACAGGTTTGCATTGCCCTTTATACTAGAGTGCGGTATGATAATATTGCAAGTAGAACACAGAGATTTGTTGCCAGCATTCAAGGTCGACACTGCCGCTGAGTCCGTCACACAGCTTAGTGTTAACACACCACTGTTAACGCACCACTGCCAACATTTGGTTGTTTTATCTTGTGAACCAATGTAGTGTTAAGTGTAACCTTTAATATGAAAGTTATTTACTTACCATAGGTGAAGCTCAGCTTAGTGAGTAATTGGGGAAAAAATATGACTACGTTAACAGTTATGAGTGTGATCTATGAGGAGGCAGAGCCCCTTCCCTCCCAGTCTCTACGTTAACAGTTACAGTGTTAGTGTGATCTATGAGGAGGCAGAGCCGCACTCCTCCCAGTCTCTACGTTAACAGTTACAGTGTTAGTGTGATCTATGAGGAGGCAGAGCCCCTTCCCTCCCAGTCTCTACGTTAACAGTTACAGTGTTAGTGTGATCTATGAGGAGGCAGAGCCCCTCCCCTCCCAGTCTCTACGTTAACAGTTGCACAGTGTGTTAGTGTCATCTTAAATACAAGATTATGTTGCAAACGAACACAAATCTTGATATCGTTCATAAAAGTTCTCACTGGGACGCTAAGCAAGGTAAGATTATGTGAGACTTCACACACATTTGTTCTCAGTAGCTGTCACTTTAAGAAAACACTCTCCTGGTCACATGTGAATTGTATGTTTAAAAGCCTCTTCCTTCATGAGTGCCATGGATATTGTCTTCCTTCATGAGTGCCATGGATATTGTCTTCCTTCATGAGTGCCATGGATATTGTCTTCCTTCATGAGTGCCATGAATATTGTCTTCTTTCATGAGTGCCATGAATATTGTCTTCCTTCATGAGTGCCATGGATATTGTCTTCCTTCATGAGTGCCATGGATATTGTCTTCCTTCATGAGTGCCATGAATATTGTCTTATTTCATGAGTGCTATAGTTTGTGTTCACCTTGCTGATGTAACCCACATAGTTTGTGTTCACCTTGATGATGTAACCCACATAGTTTGTGTTCACCTTCCTGATGTAACCCACATAGTTTGTGTTCACCTTCCTGATGTAACCCACATAGTTTGTGTTCACCTTGCTGATGTAACCCACATAGTTTGTGTTCACCTTGCTGATGTAACCCACATAGTTTGTGTTCACCTTGCTGATGTAACCCACATAGTTTGTGTTCACCTTGCTGATGTAACCCACATAGTTTGTGTTCACCTTGCTGATGTAACCCACATAGTTTGTGTTCACCTTGATGATGTAACCCACATAGTTTGTGTTCACCTTGCTGATGTAACCCACATAGTTTGAGTTCACCTTGCTGATGTAACCCACATAGTTTGTGTTCACCTTGATGATGTAACCCACATAGTTTGAGTTCACCTTGCTGATGTAACCCACATAGTTTGTGTTCACCTTGCTGATGTAACCCACATAGTTTGTGTTCACCTTGCTGATGTAACCCACATAGTTTGTGTTCACCTTGCTGATGTAACCCACATAGTTTGTGTTCACCTTGATGATGTAACCCACATAGTTTGTGTTCACCTTGATGATGTAACCCACATAGTTTGTGTTCACCTTGATGATGTAACCCACATAGTTTGAATTCACCTTGCTGATGTAACCCACATAGTCTTTGACTATAACTGATTTTTTTTATGATAAATAAGGCAGATGTACAACATCTTGGAATCCATATTTGATAGATAGTTTAGGTAAGTTTGTCAATAAACAGGACAAGTGTTGCATGACTCGGGTCTTAGTCATATAATGACCTGCTGCTGGAGCTTTTGGAAATATGACCGAGGCCTTCCACTGGCTTACCAGTCCACCCCTTAAAAAATCATGGTTATTATAACCATTCATATATAATATTAGTTTGATAGATGTTTCGCACGTCTAATAAAGAGACAAGTGAAAGAAAATGTATATAGGTGTAGCAGTAAGATGAACATAATATTAGTAGTGGTGACAGCAGCGTTCCTGGGGGACCCTGCGTCTCTTGATCCATATTATAGCATTCTCTGAAATGCCTTTCTCTTATGAATCTATATTTTTTTAATTTCAACATTCTGTCGACCAAGATAAAGCGGCTGAACACTTTTCACGTGACCATGCCTCATGATGGATCAGGGCCTGATCAACCAGGCTGTTACTGTTGGCCGCACGCAAACTGACGTACGAACCACAGCCCGGTTGGTCATGTACTGACTTTAGGTGCCTGTCCAGCGCCTTCTTGAAGACAGCCAGGGGTCTATTGGTAATCCCCCTTATGAATGCTTGGAGGCAGTTGAACAGTCTTGGGCTCCTGACACTTATTGTGTTGTCTTTTATCGTGCTATTCATTGGGGCAATGTTGCATCATCTGCGAAGTCTTTTGCTTTCATAGGGAGTGATTTCCAAGTGCAAGTTTGGTACTAATCCCTCTAGGATTTTCCAAGTGTATATAATCATGCATATCTCCCGCCTGCGTTCTAGGGAGTACAGGTTTAAGAACTTCAAGCGTTCCCAGTAACTGAGGTGGTTTATCGCAGGTATGTGTGCCATGAAGGTTCTCTGTACATTTTCAAGGTCAGCAATTTCACCTGACTTGAAAGGTGCAGTTAGTGCGCAGAATATTCCAGCCTAGATAGAACAAGCGACCTGAAGAGTGTCATGGGCATGGCATCCCTGGTTTTGAAGGTTCTCATTATTCCCTAGACTCAGAACCCCAAAAGTAAATACTCAAAGTACAATAAATTCTCATATTTTAACATAATGCAAATGATGAATAACATATATTTGATAGAAGTATAACCTATTGTATATTTAGTGGAACTTGATCAAACTATGTTTTGTACGTCTTGTGTTAAGTAATCAGTAATGTGTTAAGTTTAGACTGCCCGTAATGCCAAGGCATGATAGTGGCTCTTTGCACTACAAATCATTGTAAACCCTCACTGTAAACTACCTATGTATATATTCTTTCTTCAATATGTCAACCACATTGTAAACTTGCAAGGAAATAAAAAATCTGAATCTAAATCCATCCTGTCATTTTTCTGGCAGATGCGATTGCTAAAATGTTATGGTCTTTGAAGGTAAGATTCTCTGACATGATCACTCCCAGGTCTTTGACATTAGTTTTTTGCTCTATTGTGTGGTTGGAATTTGTTATATACTCCCAAATAGTTTTAATTTCCTCATATTTTCCTTATCGGAGTAATTGAAATTTCTCATCACTGAACTTCATATTATTTTTTGAGGCCCATTTAAAGATTTGGTTCAAATCCGCTTAGAGTTTTGCAGTGTCTTCTATGGTGGACACTGTCATGCAAATTCGGGTGTCGTCTGCAAAGGAAGACACGGCACTGTGGCTTATATCCCTGTCTATGTCCGATATGAGGAGGACGAACAGGATGGGAGCGAGTATTGTGCCTTGTGGAACAGAGCTTTTCACCGTAGCCGCCTCAGACTTTATTCTGTTAACTACTACTTTTTGTGTTCTATTTGTTAGGAAACTATAAATCCATCTACCAATTTTCCTGTTATTTTTTATCACGCATTTTGTGTGCTATTACACCATGGTCACACTTGTCGAAGGCTTTTGCAAAGTCTGTGTATACTACATCTGTGTATTGTTTATCTTCTAGAGCATCCAGGACCTTGCCATTGTGGTCCAGTAGTTGGGACAGACAGGAGCGACCTGCTCTAAACCCATGCTGCCCTGGGTTGTGTAATTGATGGTTATCTAGATGAGTGGAGATCTTGCTTCTTAGAACCCTTTCAAAGATTTTTATGATATTGGACGTTAGCGGTCTCGGTCAGTAGTTCTTTGCTATTGCTTTACTGCCCCCTTTGTGGATTGGGGCTATGTATGTTGTTTTTAGCAGCTGTGGGACTACTCCTGTGCCCATGCTCCCTCTCCATAGGATGTTAAAAGCATATGATAGAGGCTTCTTGCAGTTCTTGATGAACACAGAGTTCCATGAGTCTGAGCCTGGGGCAGAGTGCATGGGCATGTCATTTATCGCCTTTTCGAAGTCATTTGGCATCTGGATAATATCAGATAGGTTCGAGTCTACCAAATTTTGTGTCACTCATAAAAAATGCATTTAGGTCATCGACTCTCAGTCTGGTTAGCGGCTCGGTAAAAACCGAGACATATTGGGACATGGATAGCTCACTCATACCCTTGCTGTCATCTGTGTAGGACCCATCTCGTTTTAGTAGAGGCCCAATACTGGATGTTGTTCTCGACTTTGATTTGGCATAAGAAAAGAAATATTTTTGAGTTTCTTTCAATTTCATTTATGGCTTTTAGTTTTTTCTGCATTTCTTGATTCCTGTAAGATCCTTCAGCTTTAGTTCGATGTTTGATATTTCGCTGACCAGTGTCTCCCTACGTATTACAGATGTACAAGAATGGTATACAATACCGACAATATGAAATAAAGACAAATGTGCAACATCTGGGTATCTTTATTGTAAACGTTTCGCTATCCAGTGGCTTTATCAATACAAATTCTAGGACATAATATGAAGACAGTAGAACTATATACAAAATATGAGGTAATCAGTCCCTCGGCCTTGGAGTTGGTGTGAACAGCACCGAAGTCGTTGAGTTTCTGGAGCAGAGGCAAGGAGGCTGGCGCTTATATACTAACGTCAGGTGGAAAGGGACGGGTAGTAGACGAGGGCATAGTCACTGGTAGGCGGGATTCCCCAGTGGAAGTAGGTCATACCCAAAGAGATGGGTTAGTTGTAGTAGTAGTTGTCGTTGGGTATGACCTACTTCCACTGGGGAATCCCGCCTACCAGTGTCTATATTAAACTGCATCTGCCACTTCTCCGACCACTGCATCAGTCTATTCAAATCCTCTTGGAGTGCTCTAATGTCCTCATTTGAATGAATTGGACGGCCTATTTCGGTGTCATCAGCAAATTTGCTTATGTTGCTATTTATTCCCTCACCTATGTCGTTTATATAAATTGTGAACAACAAGGGGCCCAACACTGACCCTTGTGGAACACCGCTCGTGACGTGCCCCCATTCTGATTTCTCCCCATTTATGCAAACTCTCTGCTGCCTATTTGTCAACCATGCCTCTACCCAGGAAAATTTTTTCCTCCTATTCCGTGTGCCTTAAGTTTCCTCAACAGCCTCTGATGTGGAACTCTATTAAAAGCCTTACTGAAGTCCATATACACAATATCATATTCATTACCATGATCTACCTCCTCAAACACCTTAGTGAAAAAAGTTAGTAAATTCGTAAGACAGGAACGCCCCTTAGTAAAACCGTGTTGAGATTCATTAATCAATTTATGCTTTTCAAGATGGCAACGAATTGCCTCGGCAATTATTGATTCCATAAATTTACCAACTATGGAGGTAAGACTTATTGGTCTATAGTTCGAAGCTAAGGACCTGTCACCTGCCTTGTAAATAGGTATTACATTTGCCTTTTTCCACTTGTCTGGCACTATGCCAGTTTGTAGTGATATATTGAAAAGATTAGCCAACGGTTTGCTAAGTTCCTCTTTACATTGTATTGTAATATTAATGACCTGACTTACTAATTAGTGGTTTGGTCCACAAATTATACACATAAAAATATACATAGTAAATCTAAATTACATGCATAAATTTAATAAACACATTTACAATAAGTATTCCATGAGTCACACATTAGAATGTGTAGATCACATCCTAACACCTCCCTAACACCTCCCTAACACCTCCCTAACACCTCCCTAACACCTCCCTAACACCTCCCTAACACCTCCCTAACACCTCCCTAACACCTCCCTAACACCTCCCTAACACCTCCCTAACACCTCCCTAACACCTCCCTAACACCTCCCTAACACCTCCCTAACACCTCCCTAACACCTCCCTAACACCTCCCTAACACCTCCCTAAGAATAGCTAAGAAAAAACTGGCCAACTCTGAGAACTGTTGAAAGTATATGGAAGTGTTGAGCTGCTCAGGCGACTCAGCGTCTCTTTATTTCCGACAATTCCAGCTATATTGTACCGGTTTCCCAGGAAATTTGACCATTTACAGGCAACCCACGACGTTTACGAATTTCTTGGTCATCCAGTTTAGCCGTTATACCCATTTTCCCCCTCGATGACACATTATTTTATCACTATTATGTACAACCAATGTTGCTCTGCCATTTATGCAGATTCTGCTGGTTCCACCCCTTCATATATTGCGCCTGAGTGCAATATCTGAGCAACCAGGGACACTCTCTCTCTCTCTCTCTCTCTCTCTCTCTCTCTCTCTCTCTCTCTCTCTCTCTCTCTCTCTATCTATCTATCTATCTATCTATCTATCTCTATCTCTCTCCCCTCCCTCTTTATCTCTCTCACTCACACATACACACAAACGCAGAAAAGGCCAAGTGTCTTATCGACAAGTGCCTTTGACAAAATAGTAACTAACACACACAGGAGACAGGAGCTATGGATCAACCCTTTCAACCACAATTAGAGGAGTACACACACACACATACACACACACACAAGTAATGTAGCCTACTGGTTCTTAATTGAAAGTAGTCCTATTTGCTCACGAGTGCAAGAAAATGGTAAAGCTGTCGAGGTAGTAATGCGAGGGGCAGAGGAGAGTGTAGGAGGTTAACTGCACTATCTATAATATGTGTTTTAAATGGTCTGAAGACCAAGTTGGATGAGGAATAGAAAGGAAAATTCACTTGTCATGAGGAAGAAACTAAGGGAAGAGCTTGTGGAGCATGTGAAAAACACTATTATGGCTGAATAAAAAGCTCATTGGGTTTAGGATATGAATACATTGAGTAAATAAAAAGTTTATAGAGAATCGGGAGGTATTCTGAGGGAGAAGTCGAATAAAGCTAACCTTGTGTATACACACCAGCCTGCCACAGTACTGAATAAAGCTAACCTTGTGTATACACACCAGCCTGCCACAGTACTGAATAAAGCTAACCTTGTGTATACACACCAGCCTGCCACAGTACTGAATAAAGCTAACCTTGTGTATACACACCAGCCTGCCACAGTACTGAATAAAGCTAACCTTGTGTATACACACCAGCCTGCCACAGTACTGAATAAAGCTAACCTTGTGTATACACACCAGCCTGCCACAGTACTGAATAAAGCTAACCTTGTGTATACACACCAGCCTGCCACAGTACTGAATAAAGCTAACCTTGTGTATACACACCAGCCTGCCACAGTCTGATGTACACACCAACCCAAGCCCTACCTACCGTACTCCTGCCAGATGCTCACCAAACAGAAAGATTAGACCACAATAATTAGAGTATGATAAAGGGAAAAAAGTCAGTCTGGTATACAAATGTGGAAGGATTATTGAACAAAAGTGATGATTTCATAAACTGCATTGAAGAGGAAAACCAAGACATCATAGCTATCTCAGAAACGAAACTACCTTAAATAATAAATGATGGCATATTCCTAGCGTGTTACCAGGTAATGAGGAAAGTCAGTGGAAACAGGGGTGAGAGACGATTGATTTTATTAGTGAAACCCATCCTAAAGTACACAGAACCAACATGAAACCCACACCTACCTAAGAAATCATGTTAAGAAACTAGAGACAATGCAGAGGTATGCAATGAGACTGGCAGCAGACTTAAAAGGTAAAAGCGATGAGGAGAGAGCAAAGGAACTGATAGTAATGACGTAATGACATTAGAGGGAAGTTGAACAAGGGGAGACATAATAGCAGAAAATAAAATACTTGAGGAAATTGATAGGGTAGACATAGACTGACTGAGAGGCGAGAAAAAGGTATATGGGAGCATAGTTGGAAGTTAAAGTTGTAAATGAGTCAGAGAGATATCAGGAAGTACTTCAACCTCAGAGTGGCCTGGAAGTGGAATGACCTCAACGACGATGTGGTTGAGGAAGACCCCATGCATAGTGTTAAGAACATGTACGATAGGGTGCCGAGGCTTGTGTGAGAGCATGTGGAAAATGGCAAGTTGAGAAGCAAGGCCATATGTTTGTAAGTACATATAGGTAAGTACAGTGCACATTGTCACATGTGACTCAGCAAAAACCTCATTCAGAAAACTGTTGTCCATAGAGGAATGTCTTGTCTCAGAAATACCGCCACTTCCACTATTTCTGAAACAATTCATCAACTAAGCTTTTAGTGATCCAAGATTTTAACGCTTGGGGCAACACTATCAGTTCTTGAAGTGTCAATGTTAATTACGTTCGAGAGGTACATCACTAACTGCATCACGATCTTCAGCACATTTTTAGATCCCCGACATTAGAATCATTTCTTTAATGTCAAAGCAGCGGACGAATTGATTAAAGTAAACAATGACAATATTGAGAATGAAATAAGGATCCGGAGAGAATTCCAAATTTCAAAAACTCAGAGGATCCAGCTGGTTTGTTGGCAGAATAAAGCAGCTTCGTGTATAATGAAAAAAGTCAAAATGATGTAACAAAGACTGAAGAAATTCTAGCCAGTTTCGTCAACAACAGAACGTCACACACATCTTTAGGATCTTTTCCCAAATTATAAAAAACAGCATACAAAAACAAACACTTCAGTCATAGAGTTGTCAGGAAGTGGAATAGCCTAGAAAGCGACATAGTGGAGGCAGGAACCATACATAGTTTTAAGACTAGGTTTGATAAAGCTCATGGAGCAGGGAGAGAGAGGACCTAGTAGCAATCAGTGAAGAGGCGGGGCCAGGAGCTATGACTCGACCCCTGCAACCACAAATAGGTGAGTACAAATAGGTGAGTACAGGTATTCGTGTTTGGCCCAAGCATAAAAGCAGAACCAGAAAAATATATGGCTCTGGTGCTACTGCCTGCAGAAGCAAATCTGCTAGAGTGGTGGGGAGAAAATATGATAATCTTGGGCAAACCTAGCCAGTAAATATCTGAGTTGACCTTCAGAGGAAAGAATGGTAAGTTATGGAGGAACTTGTGCTATCTTCATAGAGACATTAACTTCAAAGTTATTGAACCCATCCCCAGCATCCAAAATCATCTGTGCTGGAATTTCAAACGTTTAAAAATTATTCCAAAAAATACAACGTCATTGGAGAAGAAAATTCAAATGTGTAGGTACAGATTTGACGATCTTAGGTGTAAAATTATAATAAAGTTGTACAAGAATGGTATACAATACCGACAAGATGATATTAAGACACATGTGCAACATCTGGGTATCTTTATTGTAGACGTTTCGCCCTCCAGTGGCTTTATCAATACAAATTCTAGGACATAATTTGAAGACAGTAGAACTATATACAAAAGACGAGGTAATCAGTCCCTCGGCCTTGGAGTTGGTGTTAACAGCACCGTAGTTGTTGAGATTATGAAGACCAGGTGAGGAGGCTTGACCTTAAATTGGCAACAGCTGATAAGAAAAGATAAGATTTCTTCGGATTTTTAACCCCGGAGGGTTAACCACCCAGGATAACCCAAGAAAGTCAGTGCGTCATCGAGGACTGTCTGTCTTATTTCCATTGGGGTCCTCAATCTTGTCCCCCAGGATGCGACCCACACCAGTCGACTAACAACCCAGTTACCTATTTGCTGCTAGGTGAACATGACAACAGGTGTAAGGAAACACGTCGAAATGTTTCCACCCACCGGGAATCGAACCCGGGCCCTCCGTGTGTGAAGCGAGAGCTCTAGCCACCAGACCACCGGGCCACCCAATAGGGACGGGTAGCAGACGAGGGCATAGTCACTGGTAGGCGGGATTCCCCAGTGGTGCCATACTTGGAGGTTAGAGGTACAGTGACATCACTATGAGGGGTAGTAATGCTGCAATTCAGGTCATCTGAACTGTCATCAGCAGACTTCTGGCAACACAGTGATTGAATGAATGACAGTGAAAGAATTTCTTCATTTTCAGTTACGAGCATTGTTACAGCTGGGGTTTGTCAGCAGTCATCTGATGTCAACAATACCGCAATGGTATATGTAACTCTAACTAGTTAATGGGAACTTCTGTCTTCCCTACCATCTCTCCCAGCTGGCGGTGCTTGACAAAAGAAAGTTATACAATTCAAAAGAAGGTTATGTACATGTCCTCAGAATCAAGATTCCATGATGTTGCAGTATTGTCGGTATTGTATACCATTCTTGTACAACTTGTCAGACACTGCAACATCATGGAATCTTGATTCTGAGGACCTGTACATAACCTTCTTCACGGCTACGACTACTACTACTACCCATCTTTTTGGGTATGACCTACTTCCACTGGGGAATCCCGCCTACCAGTGACTATGCCCTCGTCTGCTACCTGTCCCTATCAGCTGTCGCCTATTTAAGGTCAAGCCTCCTCACCTGTCATATTGATAGCTCTCTTCATTACCCGTCCTCAGATAAGTGTTCTCTAAGCCCTTTGTAATCTGCTAAGCGAAAATCTGGGACCGTTACTGAATTATCCCTACTATCATACATCCATTCAATGCTAACGGTAATTGAATTGTGGTCGCTTGTGCAGAGTTCTTCTGTAATTTCTAAATTATTAACAAGGGTTTCCTTGTTTACCAGAACCAA
Source organism: Cherax destructor (assembly GCA_009830355.1). Classification (NCBI taxonomy): domain Eukaryota; kingdom Metazoa; phylum Arthropoda; class Malacostraca; order Decapoda; family Parastacidae; genus Cherax; species Cherax destructor. The sequence continues at coordinate 36,596 of WNWK01018541.1, forward strand.
ATCAAGTAGGTTATTTCCCCTTGTAGGTTCTGTCACAAACTGCTTCAAAAAACAATCTTTGAATTACTTCTAAAAAGTCGTTAGATTCTAAATTCCCTGTCAAGAAATTCCAATCAATCTAACTAAAGTTAAGGTCCCCTAGAATTACTACGTTATCATGCCTTGTGGCCTTAACAATTTCCTCCCACAGTAGTCTCCCTTGTTCCCTATCTAAGTTTGGAGGACGATATATCACGCCTAAAATCAATTTTTCACACCCCTCTGAAAATTCTTTCCAGACAAACTCTGTATGTATTATTTCAGACTTTATACCCGTTTTTATGCAACAATTTAAATGATCACGGACATAGAGTGCCACCCCACCCCCCTTCCCGATACTTCTGTCTACTTGGAACAATTTAAAACCCTGGATGTGACATTCAGCAGGCATGTCCTAATTTTTCATATTAAGCCACGTCTCAGTTATTGCAAAAACATCAATATTACCCGCACTTGCAACTAATCTCAACTCGTCCATCTTATTCCTAGCACTACGACTATTAGTGTAATATACATTTAAAGACCCTCCTTTCTCTTTACCCTTCCTGCTCATTTCTCTTTTTCCACTATACCTATTGCAGTCCTTGTCATCTAGAGCCACTGGCTTTCCAATATCCACCTTATTCTGCCTATTACTAGTTCCCCTAGAATTCATAATATTACTACACTGGGACTTCACTGTTTTCCCCCATAACCCATACCACTAACTTTTTCTAGTTTAAAACCCTAACAGCTCCCTTCACTGCAGTTGCCAGTGCCCCCACCCCAGACCTTGATAAGTGAACCCCATCCCTGGCATACATGTCATTTCTGCCATAGAAGATGTCCCAGTTGTCAATGAATGTTACTGCATTTTCCTTACAGTATTTGTCCAGCCAGCAATTGACACCAATTGCCCTGGACAACCATTCATTTCCAACTCCTCTCCTTGGCAAAATACCACATATGACAGGGTTCCCACCCTTCTTCCTAATTATGTCTATTGCTGACCTATACCTGCTAGTCAGGTCCTCACTCCTACGTCTGCCAACATCGTTGCCTCCAGCACTGACACAGATAATAGGATTGCTCCCATTACCTCTCATGATGTCGTCCAGACGGCTAACAATATCCTCCATCCCAGCCCCAGGAAAGCAAACCCTCTGTCTCCTACTTCTATCTTTCAAGCAGAAGGCCCTATCCATGTACCTAATCTGACTATCCCCAACAACAACAATGTTCTTACCTTCCTTGGTGTCGTTCATCGTGATGTTCCCAGTAGTTGACTCACATTCATCTGGTAACACGGATAATCGGTTCGATGTTTCCACAACAGTTTCCTGGATCTTCTTTGATTCTACCTCTCCATCCATCCTCTTGATCCTTAACTTTGTCCCATGCATTCCAGCCACTGTCCAGGTTCCTTTCTTGGCTTGAGGATTCTCAACAGGAGGATTACTACGAATCCTCTTGTTTTCCTCAGTCAGTCGCTGTATCTCAAGCTTAGCTACCCTCAGTTCTTCCTTCAGCTGCTGGTAGAGTAGCTCAAGAGAGGACATCTTGTTCAGATTCACAGAGAGCACACAAGACACGTCTTCACAGAGCTAAGTACAGCCTCTAAGTTTGTAGAAGCTGTTATTAAAAGTGAAGCAATTGAAATTAATGCAGAGTTCAATCTCCGGGAGGTAGAGGAAGATTTTGTCGACTTGATGGAACTCTGCATTAATTTCTATTGCTTTTCTTACATGCAACAAACCTTCACTGATCTACATTTTCCTTCCTTTTGCATCAAAGACTGCAAGGAAATAGCTCTTCATATTATTAATTCTCCACGCACCAACACCACTCCTAACGAAGTTATAATTCTTCCCAACAGCCAGGTTGCATTGAACGTTTCTAAAGTACTCGCACAAACTAACACTAGAGTCGCCATCGCATCCAGCACTTCCATAAGGGATCTAACCAGGACAAAATCGAACCAGGATATATGTAGGTGAAACAGCAAGAAACCTCGAAACACGCCTCAATGAACACATTAATGCATGTAGGAACGATAACCTGAACAACGCCTGCGTACAACACCGGAATTCCACCAATCACCTCATGAAATTCAAACCACCCAACTAGTGATCAGAGACCCCAATTTCCGCAGACGTAAATGCCTTGAATCATCATTAATCACTGTTTTTAACACAATCAAACAAAATAAAAGCAGCTTCGTCATCTCTGAAGTATTAGCTAAAATCCTCCTCAAAACAATAAACCCTGCCATCACATAGTGTCTGCTGCTGATACTACACAAGATCATAACAGAGGAGCAACACTGAAACAGACCTTCTCAAATACAACCACTAACAGAAATATTTGTCTAACCTATTTTTATGCTACCCAAGTAATAGTTTTTATAACCTTTTACTCATGTGCTAGTTGATTGTTAAGAAAAATATAAGATTTCTTCGGATTTTTAACCCCGGAGGGTTAGCCACCCAGGATAACCCAAGAAAGTCAGTGCGTCATCGAGGACTGTCTGTCTTATTTCCATTGTGGTCCTGACTTAACTCAGTGAAGACGTGTCTTGTGTGCTCTCTGTGAATCTGAACAAGATGTCCTCTCTTGAGCTACTCTACCAGCAGCTGAAGGAAGAACTGAGGGTAGCTAAGCTTGTGATACAGCGACTGACTGAGGAAAACAAGAGGATTCGTAGTAATCCTCCTGTTGAGAATCCTCAAGCCAAGAAAGGAACCTGGACAGTGGCTGGAATGCATGGGACAAAGTTAAAGATCAAGAGGATGGATGGAGAGGTAGAATTAACGAAGAACCAGAAACCTGTTGTGGAAACATCGAACCGATTCTCCGTGTTACCCGATGAATGTGAGTCGACTACTGGGAACTTCACGAACGACACCAAGGAAGGTAAGAACATTGTTCTTGTTGGGGATAGTCAAATTAGGTATATGGATAGGGCCTTCTGCTTGAAAGATAGAAGTAGGAGACAGAGGGTTTGCTTTCCTGGGGCTGGGATGGAGGATATTGTTAGCCGTCTGGACGACATCATGAGAGGTAATGGGAGCAATCCTATTATCTGTCTCAGTGCTGGAGGCAA
>WNWK01018542.1:0-39715 GCA_009830355.1 Cherax destructor
AACCTGGGGTAGGGATGGTTTGCCATCCGGGAAAACACAGGGTAGGGAGTGTTAGCCACCTAAGATAACCCAGGGTAGGGGGGGTTAGCCACCCAGGATAACCCAGGGTAGGGAGGGTTAGCCAGCCATGATAACCCGGGGTAGGGAGGGATAAGCACCCAGGATAACCCAGGGTAGGGAGGGATAACCACCCAAGATAACCCAGGGTAGGGAGGGATAACCACCCAAGATAACCCAGGGTAGGGAGGGTTAGCCACCCAGGGTAGGGAGGGATAACCACCTAGGATAACCCAGTGTAGGGAGGGTTAGCCACCCAGGATAACCCAGGGTAGGGAGGGATAGCCACCCAGGATAACCCATTGTAGCAAGGGATAACCACCTAGGATAACCCAGGGTAGGGAGGGTTAGCCACCTAGGATAACCCAGGGTTGGGAGGGTAAACCACCCAGGATAACCCAGTGTTGGGAGGGATAACCACCCAGGATAACTCAAAAAAAGTCATAGTGACTTTTTTCCATTGAGGTCTTTGATTTACATTGGAGTCTTTGATTTTTCCTTTGGGGTCTTTGATTTCCATTGGGATCTTTGATTTCCATTGGGGTCCTTGTATTAAATTTTTATATTCCCTTAACAGATACATAATTTTCATGTTGCATTAAAGATTGAAGTGGCATGTCTGGCTGTTGAGGAGGACACGGACATGATCACAGCGGACATGGGTCGTGTGGTGATGGCCACGATCATACACCTGCTGAATTAGGGGTCGCATATAGCCTCTTCACACGCATCGATACTAATAACATTGAGTGTCTTAATGAAGCTGTTGAGGGTTCGGGAAAGACTGTGTTTAAAGCTTGGGAGGATCGACTCTCTAGAGACAAGGTGAGTAGTACATAGCCTCTTCTCACTTAACGATAGTATTCCATTCCTAAGATCACATCGGTAAATGAATTCGTTGCTAAGTGATGAGCATACTATAATGGTAGTGGGTTTATGTCAACCACTGTCTTTGCAGAGGTGCTCAGATATGACAGCTGAGAATAAATCCCTCCCAACTGTCACTATCCCAGACCCCTCCTTTAAAGTGCAGGCACTGTACTTCCCATTTCCAGGACTCAAGTCCAACTAAATCAATTAACTGGTTTCCCTGAATCCCTTCACAAAATATTACCCTGCTCACACTCCAACAGTTCGTCAGGTCCCAAAACCATTCGTCTCCATTCACTCCTATCCTATGATGTATTAGAGAGCTTCTTTCAACAAACTGGCCGTATCCCACCGAGGCAGGGTGGCCCAAAAAATAAAAACAAAAGATTCTCTTTTTGACTTTAGTAATGTATACAGGAGAAGGGGTTACTAGCCCCTTGCTCCCGGTATTTTAGTCACCTCTTACAACACGCATGGCTTAATAGGAAGAATTCTGTTCCACTTCCCCATGCAGATAAGAGGAAATAAACAAGAACAAGAACTAATAAGAAAATAGAAGAAAACCCAGAGGGGTGTGGATATACATGCTTGTACATGCATGTGTAGTGTGACCTAAGTGTAAATGTAAGTAGAAGTAGCAAGACATACCTGAAATCTTGCATGTTTATGAGACAGAAAAAAAACACCAGCAATCCTACCATCATGTAAAACATTTACAGGCTTTTGTTTTACACTCATTTGTGGGACGGCAGTACCTCCCTGAGTGGTTGCTGTCTACCAACCTACTACCTAGGATATTAGACGTATGCTCTATTAAAGACTCTGATATACAGTGGACCCTCGCTATTCAAACACTCCAAAACTCACCCTCATTCCAGAATGCTGTTCAAGTGCTGTTACCAACGAATTTATTCCCATAAGGAATTATGTAAATTAGCTTAGTCCATTTCAGACCCCCAAAAATACACTTATAAAAGCTCTTACAATAATAAACTTACATAAAAGGGTGAGTTTTCGAGTGTTCGAATAGCGAAGTATTAGATATATACAGTGGACCCCCGTAAAAGCTTCACTCCTGAAGTCTGCTCAAGTGCCATTACCGAACGAATTTACTCCCTTAAGGAAAAATTTCACGTAGGTTAGTCTATTTCAGACCCCCAAAAATACACTTCCACAAGAACTTACAAAATTATACTTACATAATTGCACGATTTCCGGGGTATTCGTTAATTGAGGGTCCACTGTACTAAACTTTTTTTTTTTTTTTTCAACAAGTCAGCCGTCTCCCACTGAGGCAGAGTGACCCAAAAAGAAAGAAAATCCCCAAAAAGAAAATACTTTCATCATCATTCAACACTTTCACCTCACTCATACATAATCACTGCCTTTGCAGAGGCGCTCAGATACGACAGCTGAGAATAAGTCCCTCCCAGCTGTCACTATCCCAGACCCCTCCTTTAAAGTGCAGGCATTGTACTTCCCATTTCCAGGACTCAAGTCCAACTAAATCAATTACGTAACTGGTTTCCCTGAATCCCTTCACAAAATGTTACCCTGCTCACACTCCAACAGCTCATCAGGTCCGAAAAACCATTCGTCTCCATTCACTCCTATCTAACATGCTCACACATGCTTGCTGGAAGTCCAAGCCCCTCGCCCACAAAACCTCCTTTATCCCCTCCTTACAACCTTTTCGAGGACGACCCCTACCCCGCCTTCCTTCCCCTACAGATTTATACGCTCTCCAAGTCATTCTACTTTGATCCATTCTCTCTAAATGACCAAACCACCTCAACAACCCGTCTTCAGCCTTCTGACAAATACTTTTAGTAACTCCACACCTCCTCCTAATTTCCACACTCCGAATTTTCTGCATAATATTTACACCACACATTGCCCTTAGACAGGACATCTCCACTGCCTCCAGCCGCCTCCTCGCTGCAGCATTTGCAACCCATGCTTCACACCCATATAAGAGTGTTGGTACCACTATACTTTCGTACATTCCCTTCTTTGCCTCCATGGATAACATTTTTTTGTCTCCACAGATACCTCAACGCACCACTCACCTTTTTTCTTTCATCATTTCTATGGTTAACCTCATACTCCATAAACCCATCCACTGACAAGTCAACTCCCAAATATCTGAAAACATTTACTTCTTCCATAATCCCTCTCTCCAATGTGATATCCAATTTTTCTTTATTTAAATCGTTTGATACCCTCATCACCTTACTCTTATCTATTTTCACTTTCAACTTTCTACCTTTACACACCCTCTCAAACTCGTCCACTAACCTTTGCAACTTTTCTTTAGAATCTCCCATAAGCACAGTATCATCAGCAAAAAGTAACTGTGTCAACTCCCATTTTGCATTTAATTCCCCATTATTTAATCACACTCCTCTCCCCAACACCCTAACATTTACTTCTTTTACAACCCCATCTATAAATATATTAAACAACCATGGTGACATTACACATCCCTGTCTAAGACCTACTTTTACCAGGAAGTAATCTCCCTCTCTCCTACACACCCTAACCTGAGCCTCACTATCCTCATAAAAACTCTTTACAGCATTCGGTAACTTACTACCTATTCCATACACTTGCAACATTTGCCACATTGCTCCCCTATCCACTCTATTATTTGCCTTTTCTAAATCCATAAATGCAATGAAAACTTCCCTATCTTTATCTAAATACTGTTCACATATATGCTTCAATGTAAACACTTGATCTACACATCCCCTACCCACTCAATATTAACCCTACCGTACACTTTACCTGGTATACGTACTCAGAAACTTATTCCCCTATAATTCTTACAATCTCTTTTATCCCCCTTCCCTTTATATAAAGGAACTATACATGCTCTCTGCCAATCCCTAGGTACCTTCCCCTCTTTCATACATTTATTAAACAACAATACCAACCACTCCAACACTATATCCCCCCCTGCTTTTAACATTTCTGTCATTATCCCGTCAGTTCCAGCTGCTTTACCCCCTTTCATTCTACATAATGCCTCACGCACCTCCCCCACACTCACATCCTGCTCTTCTTCACTCATAAATGATGTTATACCTCCCTGGCCAGTGCATGAAATTACCGCCTCCCTTTTTTCATCGACATTTAAAAGTTCCCCATAATATTCCCGCCATCTGCCCAATACCTCCAGCTCCCCATCTACTAACTCCCCTACTCTGTTTTTAACTGACAAATCCCTTCGTTCCCAAGGCTTTCTTATCTTGTTTATCTCACTCCAAAAATTTTTCTTGTTTTTAGCTAAATTTCTTGACATAGCCTCTCCCATTCTTTCATCTGCTCTTCTTTTGCACTCTCTCACCACTCTCTTCACCTTTCTTTTACTCTCCATATACTCTGCTCTTCTATTAACACTTCTGTTTTGTAAAACCTCTCATAAGCTACCTTTTCTCTTTTATCACACCCTTTACTTCTTCATTCCACCACTCACTCCTCTTTCCTCCTGCACCCACCCTCGTATAGCCACAAACTTCTGCCCACATTCTAATACTGCATTTTTAAAACTATCCCATCTCTCTTCAACCCCTACTACTCATACTTACACTAGCCCACCTTTCTGCCAATAGTTGCTTAGATCTCACCCTAACTTCCTCCTCCCTTAGTTTATACACTTTTACCTCTCTCTTACTTGCTATTGCCATTTTCTTTTTGTCCCATCTACCTTTTACTTTAACTGTAGCTACAACTAAATAATGATCGGATATATCCATTGCCCCTCTATAAACATGTACATCCTGAAGCCTACCCATCAACCTTTTATCCACCAATACATAATCTAACAAACTACTTTCATTACGTGCTATATCATACCTTGTATATTTATTTATCCTCTTTTTCATAAAATATGCATTACTTATTATCAAACCTCTTTCTACACATAGCTCAATTAATGGTTCCCTATTTACATTTTCCTCTGGTACCCCAAATTTACCTACTACTCCCTCCACAACATTTTTACCCACTTTAGCATTAAGATCCCCAACCACAATTACTCTCTCATTTGGTTCAAAACTCCCCCCACACTCACTCAACATTTCCCAAAATCTCTCTCTCTCTCCTCTACACTTCTCTCTTCCCCAGGTGCATAAACACATAAATACATTTATATTCCCTCTTTACCTGGCATAACTGATTATTCAACATTATTGCTACTCCTTCTTTAGCTCTAACTCTATTTGAAACCCCTGACCTAATCCCATTTATTTCTCCCCACTGAAACTCTCCTACCCCCTTCAGCTTTGTCTCACTTAAAGCCAGGACATCCAGCTTCTTTTCATTCATAACATCTACAATCATCTCTTTCTTATCATTCGCACAACATCCACGCACATTCAAACATCCCACTTTGACGGTTTTCTTCTTTTTTTTTTTTAGTAAATCTATACAGGAAAAGGGGTTACTACCCCATTGTTCCCGGCATTTTAGTTTACTTTTACAACATGCATGGCTTACGGAGGAAAGATTCTTATTCCACTTCCACATGGATATGAAAGGAAAAGCAATAAGAACAAGAACTAGTATTAAGATAAAATCAAAGAAAACTCTGATGAGTGTGTATACATAAACGTGTACATGTATGTGTAGTGTGACCTAAGTGTAAGTAGAAGTAGCAAGACGTACCTGAAATCTTGCATGTTTATGAGACAGAAAAAAAACATCAGCAATCCTACCATCATGTAAAACAAATACAGGCTTTCGTTTTACACTCACTTGGCAGGACGGTAGTACCTCCCTGGGTGGTTGCTGTCTACCAACCTACTACTATATACTAAACACACTGATATATTAGAGATATGCTTTATTAAAGACTGTGATATATTAGAAATATGCTCTATTAATTCCATGATTGTATTGATTCATATATGTGTATACATATTCTCAGTAACATTTTTATGAATCCAAATTAATGTCAACATTTCGTGCTTTAGATATACGTACATAATATAAAAAATTACAAAGTCTTTAGATCTAATGTGAATTGATCTAATAGTTTTGAAAGTTTTTATGAGTTATTAGACAAAGTTTTTGAAAGCATTGGTGTTTGGTGTCAAATTTTCTCTTCAAGTTAAGTTACCAGTAGTCATGAATCGATTACTATTAACTATTTAATAAAACATTACAGGTATATGTATGTTTCGAGGGAAATGTTTGGCTTTTGATAAAAGAATTAATTTGTCTTGTAATGTTTTGAGAGAAATGTTTGACATTTCCAGAAATAACAATTTTAATTTGTATTCTTTTACCCTTATTTTTTAAATATTTGCAGTATGTGGAGAGTGATGCTGATGAGGAACTTCTGTTTAACATTCCGTAAGTTGCAGTAGGAGTTGGTGTGAATTGTGTAGATGTGAATAAGACGTGTGTGTGACATTTAGGTGAAATTATTGTTAAGGTGTTTCACTTGCACATCAAGAGTGATAGAATGGAAGAGGGAGTAATAGTAGTGGTAGTAGTAGTAGTAGTTGTAGTAGTATTGGTAGTAGTAGTTGTAGTGGTAGTAGTAGTTGTGGTGGTGGTAGTAGTAGTTGTGGTGGTGGTAGTAGTAGTAGTGGTAGTTGAAGTAGTTGTAATAATAGTAGTAGTAGCTGAAGTAGTAGTTGTAGTAGTAATAGTAGTACAGTAGACCCTCAGTTAACGAAATTAATCCGTTCCAGGAGCTATTACTTATTACAAAATGACACGATATCTATTAGTAATAGACATCTCCAGTGAAAACTAGAAAGGATAGCCCTTCTAGCATCCAGCCTGTTACTGGGCTTTTGAAACAAAGTCAGTATCCTGGTCCAGTTATCCGACATATTATTAATATCACCATTGGATCCCAACTGGTAGGATACTAACCAAACAGATATATTTAAAATGTTTATTATCAAAGTGAGAAAATCTAGGGTAGCAAAGTAAATCAAATATAAAGATATTAATTAAGATATCAATTAGGAGGTTAATTAGGAGGTTAGCTCCTACACTGTTCTCATATACAATGACTGTGCTGAGGGCACATATATCCAAATGACTCTGAAGTACCATCAGGTATAATGTCAGTAAGTACAATATTACAGATATATGCAAATAAGAATATAAGTGTGTATGAGTGATCTCCAGGTAACTCTTAAGACTCGACTCAACCAGTGTCCGACTGAACTTCTCATAAGCTAGCTTTTCTAACAAACTGACAATCAGAACAGCTTGATTGACCAGTAAAATGACCAATTCGCAGAACAGCATTAATATAACAGGCAACAGCAACACAGCGTCAGGAACCAGGAGATAGAAAATCGACCCTAACTGGGGACCATCAATAGATCCTCCAAAACAGTCAAAAAACTCCCTTTCTACTGAAGCTAGGTTCAGCATAAACAATCCCAAACTGTGGCGGTGCACAGATGCCTTATCGAATTAGGTCAGGAGCTGTAGCTAGAGACCTGAGTTATCTCAGAGTGTCAATGTGACACAACCCAGAAAAACGTTGAAAATCACTGTCTAGTCTATCCTCTGTGAACAGAGTTACACAGAGTCCTGAGAAGTATGTTTCGTCTCACCACCGAACACATACTCTACCCAAACAGAGTCTAAATGGCAAGAAAACAAGCAGAGACAGGAGAGAGGTGTTGTCTCAACGATGTCCAGCTGCATAGTGCTCTCGAGGAAGGAGCAGCAGCCACCCACCTCAGGTGTAATCACGTGACTCCCTCCCAGAAACTAGGCGCCGGCAGTATAACAAGCCTAGAGTCATAATTGGTAGTTTGCCAACTCCAGGGCAGCTATTACAAACATGAGAACAATTTATAATGTTACATCCTACCTAATGAACATAGCTAAGTCAAATAATGTCAAATATAAGTTCAATAATAATATAAAGCACGATATTAACGATTTAGCTATTATTGAGAATATCAGCAATATAAAATTATAGAAAATGGAAATATACATAAAATATATACATTGGGGCCCAATCTGGGGCCGCAATATTACTTAATCTGAATCTTTCGTAATCCGAACCCTTATTTCCCATAAGAAATAATGTAAATACAATTAATCCGTTCCACAAAAAAAATATTCACAATAAATATAATATAAATAACATTTACTTACCTTTATTGAAGAGACTTGCAGGCATCTGGAAGATAGGGAGGATGACAGGGGCAGGGTGTTAGTGGTTGGAAGGGGAATCCCCCTCCAAAAGGACTTCAGGTAACAAGTCCCTCTCTGGGGTTAATTCCCTTCTTGGTCTTTTAATGCCACTAGGACCAGCTTGAGAGTCACTAGAACTCTTCTTAAAAAAATAACTGTCCAGAGTCCTCTGTTTCTGGCGACTCTTTAATACTTTCCTGAAGTGCAACATGGCTCTGTCACTGAAGTGGTTGCACAGAAGGCTCATTTCAGCTTGCTCAGGGTGGTGTCTTTCAACAAATGTCTGCACCTTATTCCACATTGAACAAATTTCCTTAATCTCTGAAGAAGGCACCTCCTTTACTCTCTCTTCCTCCTCCTGTGAAGCAATAACCTCAGCTGTGGTCTGTTGCTGTTCCAGATGAAGCTCTTGCAGCTCTTCAGTTGTTAGCTCTACCCTGTGCTCCTCCACCAACTCTTCTACATCCTCACCACTCACCTCCAACCACAGGCTGTTCCCCAATGCCACAATATCTTCCACATCTTCCACAACAGGCACATGGTCGTCAGGGTCAGGGTCAGCCTCAAATCCTTCAAAATCCCTCTTTTCAACACAATCCGGCCACAGTGGTCTCCAAGCAGAGTTCAAAATCCTGGAAGTCACTCCCTCCCAAGCCTTACCTATAAGGCCTAGGCAATGCACGATATTGAAGTGATCTTTCCAGAACTCTCTTAGGGTCAATGCAGAGTCATTGGTCATATTAAAGCACCTCTGAAACACTGCTTTGGTGTACGGTTTCTTGAAGTTTGCAATGACCTGCTGGTCCATGGGCTGGATGAGAGGAGTGGTGTTAGGAGGCAAGAACTTCACTGTGATGAAACTGAACTCATCAGGCAACAACTCTTCCAAGTTGTGAGGATGAGCAGGAGCATTGTCCAGTACCAATTTCTTTTCCAGGAGGTATTTCTTCACACTAGGGCCAAACACTCCAGTCACCCATTCCTTGAAAATCTCCGTAGTGACCCATGCCTTGGTGTTAGCCTTCCAATGCACACACAAATTATTCTTGTCAACACTGTGTTTCTTGAAGGGTCTGGGATTTTCATAGTGATACACCAGTAAATGCTTCACTTTAAAATCACCACTGGCATTGGCACACATCATAAGAGTTAGCCTGTCTTTCATAGGCTTGTGGCCTGGCTGTGCCTTTTCCTCCTGAGTAATGAAGGTCCTGTTGGGCATTTTCTTCCAAAACAGGCCTGTTTCATCACAATTAAACACTTGTTGGGGGAGGAATTCTTCAGCCTCTACGAACCCCTTAAATTCACTCACAAATTTTTCAGCTGCACGTTTGTCTGAGTTGGCTGTCTCACCATGCCTCACAACACTGTGTATGCTACTACGTTTCTTAAACCTCTCAAACCAGCCTTTGCTGGCTTTAAAATCACTCGCATCACCACTGGTTCCAGGCATTGTCTTGACAAGATCTGTATGCAACTTCCTTGCCTTTTCACAAATTATCGCCATGGAAATACTATCACCCGCTATCTGTTTTTCATTGATCCACACCATCAGTAACTTCTCAACCTCATCCACTGTTTTCGATCTTTGTTTCGTTAACAAATTAACCCCTTTTGCAACATTAGCTTCCTTGATCTCATTTCTCTTTGCCAGGATAGTGCCGATAGTAGATGCACTTTTCTTGTACATCCTGGCAAGATCACTCAGACGTACGGCACTCTCATATTTTTCTATTATCTCTTTCTTCAGTTCGATGGTGTTCCTCACTCTCTTTACCACTGGGGTGCCACTAAGAAGCTTCTTTGGACCCATGGTGACTTATTTCACAGTGACAATCACTAAACCACCAAAAAAGACACCAAATGTATTGTGAATGTTTGAAAGAGCGCACTGGGTAATGTTCTCTCAGTGGTAAACAACGCTACAGTGGCATCTTGCGCAGGCGCAGGCCAGGCGTGGAGCAGGCGGACACGTCTAATACGTTTCGCTAACTGAGCTTTTTTTGCTATCTGATTGCGAAAAAAGCTTTCGGTAACTGATTTTTTCGTTAACTAGACCTTTCGTTAACTGAGGGTCTACTGTAGTGCTTCTTCAGTCATATAGTACAGAGTTGACTGTCACCTCTGTTTTCCACTAAAGAAGCGTCAAGCACAGGTGAAACGACCTGACAATAAAGACATTTAAATGTTTCACACGCATCTTACTCGTATATTTATCAGTACAGTGGACCCCCGAGTAACGAGCATACTACAGTGGTCCCTCGGTTTTCGCCGAAAATTTATTCCAGAATGCTGCTCAAGTGCCATTACCGAACGAATTTACTTCCTTAAGAAATAATGTCACGTAGGTTAGTCTATTTCAGACCCCCAAAAATACACTTGCAACAGCACTTACAAAAATACACTTACATAAATGTTCGAGTTTGGAGATGCACGAAAACTGAGGGACCACTGTAATTCATTCCAGAAGCCTACTCAAGTGCCATTACCGAACGAATTTACTCCCTTAAGGAATAATGTCAAGTAGGTTAGTCTATTTCAGACCCCCACAAATACACTTACAAAAGCACTTACAATATTATACTTACATAATTGTACGATTTTCGGGGTGCTCGTTACTCGGGGGTCCACTGTATTGTATAGTAAGTTTTCCCTCTTTCTCATAAAGCTATTCTATACACTAGTGTGATTTTTTTTGTAAATGGAATTGAAAAAGGGCATCTACAATTGAACAGCATGTACTATATGGGCCTTTCCATGTGTTATTCATTTTTCATGTACTTTTTCAGTTGCATTTATGAAAAATCACACTATAGAGGAGCTTTATTAAAGAGCTGACTGTATGCCATTAACCCTTAAACTGTCCACACGTAGATATACGTTCACCTGCATACTGCTCCGAATATTTTTTTTTTTTTTTTTTTTTTTTTAAATGAAGAGCGCATTTTTAGAAATAGGGTAGGCTAAAAAAAAAATTTTTTTAGAGTCAATACTTACTGAGATATAAGCCCGCGAAGTTGGTGCTAAATGATGTGGTGTCGGCAACATGGAGCACTGCTGCTTGCAGAAACAATAAACATTTATCGACTCCTACACACACAGTCAACAAAGCCTATCATCATGTCACACTTGTCGACTAGTCGCATATTGTGTGTATAGTCGATGACAACAGCTGGCTTTTCAATAGGTTCATTGTTGAACCTGCTCAGTCTGTCTGTCTGTCTGTACCATCTCGTTTCTGTGGATGGTTGACAGCAATGTCACGTCCCGTTTGTCATGCCATGACAGTGCCATGATGTCATTGGCATGAAACGCCTGCACTACACTTCCTCCAGTGAACTTTGGCATGTGTTTTCTATTTCTTCTCACTGTTCCACATATATCAGTATTGTTCACACGTAGGAAATCAGCGAACATAGGGCTTGTGTACCAGTTGTCTGTGAACAATGTATGGCCCTTGCCAAGGTATGGCTGCATCATCTTGCGAACAACATCACCAGAAATGCCCAACATGCGCCTGGTATCATCAAGTGTATTTTTTCCTGTGTAGATAATGACATCCAACACAAGACCAGTCTCACAGTCACACATAACAAACAGTTTTATACCAAAGCGATTATGTTTGCTTGGTATATATTGTTTGAATGACAGTCGTCCCTTGAACAGAACCAAGGACTCATCAACAACAATGATCTTGAATGGATAAAAGTAGGCACTGAATTTTTGCTTGAGATACATAAACAATTCCCAGATTTTGTAGAGGAGGTCATTTCGGTTGGTGTATTCCTGTCAGAGAAGTACTACATTCTTAGCAACAGAATGAATCTGTTGCAGGGAAGGAGGTCACGGAAGACTGGAGTGCTAATGAAGTGGTCTGTGGACCAGTAGTTTGCTATATTGTTCTTATATGTATGTGGCATAAGCATGACAGTGCCAAGGAATAAATACATTTCAGCCACAGTTGTATCTTTCCACCTGCGCAGCCGTGACGATTCTGTAACATCTACATGGTCCTTTGTATACTGGTAGTACAGGTTGGTCTGGGTAACAATCAGTTTCATTATCGGCTCATCAAAGTATAGTTGAAAATAGTCTAACTCTGTAGACTCATTTGTGATGGGACAGTGTGGCATGATGCCACTTCCACTGCCATCAAAATTGAAAGGATGTGGCACGAATGGTGTATGTTCAGTCCAATTCCATTCACGATCAGATGGTGCAGGGTGGGCCTGTGGCATGGGACGTGGGGGAGCAGGAGGAGGGACGGGAGTGGGGCCAGCACATGGTTGAGAGGGTGCCGCATGGTCCTTTGTCTGTCCGCACACCATGCCATGTGGTCCAGGCATCGTGCCACCCACCACTTCTTCCTCCATCCCAGCATACTCTCCTTCATTATCACTATCACTGTCAGTGGCAGGGGTTTTGGAACGTGACCTGCTAAGACCCTTGCCTCTGACTGCATATGGCACACTGCCTGAACGTAGGTTATGACGCCCAAAAGTACGTTTCACTGGGGAATAATGATAATCACTGTCACTCGACGAATCGTCTATGGGCATAAAATTGATTTCATCATCGTCACTTATATCACTTTCACTATCGTCACCATGACACATGGAAAATGATAATTTCCTCTTGCGGAGTTGCCTTTGGGTAGCAACACTAGCAACCCCAGAGGTGCTAGGCTGAGGGTCTGTGGCCACCCAAGAAGTGCTGGGCTGAGGGTCTGGTATGGCCACACTGTCCACACTGGCCACACTGGTCACCCCAGAGGTGATGGGCTGAGGGTCATCTGGGTTCTCATCAATAGTTTCACTAATTCCTTGATTATTAGTGGCTATATCACTGTCTAATTCACTAAACTTGCGTTCTGTTTCACTTTCCGGGAATAGTAGAGTGTTAATACGACGAGGCATGAGTGAATCACGGGGGTTTGCCATGATGTTGACCCAAGATGGAGCTGAAACTAACTGGGGCTACCATGCGGTACCCTGGCATCCCTGATTTTTTTCATACTGCGCACACTGAGTGCGCAGACCCATTCTCTCATGTCTAGGCGACTCAGGCCTATCGCGCTAAATTTGAATGAATGAAAATTAAAACGTAGATCTACGTTCGGGGCAGTACGCACGTGAACATATATCTACGTGTGGACAGTTTAAGGGTTAATACAGTGGTACCTCGAGTTTCGTACTGCTCCCAACTCAAACAATTATCTAAGTGTATTATTGTAAGTGCTTTTGTAAGTGTATTTTTTGGGGTCTGAAACAGACTAATCTAATTTACATTATTCCTTATGGGAACAAATTCGTTCGGTAACGGCACTTGAACTGCCTTCTGGAACGAATTATGTCCAAAACTCAGGGTACCACTGTATAATGAGAATTGTAAACAGTAGGTTTCTAAAATACAACCTGTCTTCAAGAAGGCACTGGATAGGCTCCTAAAGTCAGTACCTGACCAGCTGGGCTGTGGTTCGTACGTCAGTTTGCGTGCAGCCCGAAGTAACAGCCTGGTTTATCAGACCCTGATCCACCACGAGGCCTGGTCTCAGACCGGGCTGCTGGGGCATTGACCCCCAAAACCCCCTCCAGGTATATTCCAGGTATCCAAGTTAGGATGATCCGCACTTAAGAACGAGGTCCATAAGACATAATACGGTAGATGGTCAGTTATCTGGTGTCTCCTTCATTCCCTTCAAGGATGAAGAGATGGCAGCTATTCAACACTTTACACAAATAACCCACCCATAAGAGACTGTAGTGTAGGCACGCCTCTGCAAGACAGTGATGGAATGAGTGATGATGAAATTGTTTCTTCTTTTTTGAGTTGCCCTGCCTCGGTGGGAAACGGCCATTGTGTTAATAAAAAAAAATTTGGTCCGACTTGGACCACCGTCATAGGTTGCAGTCTCCTGTGTGCAGGTTTTTGTGTATTGTTCCTGTCATGGTATTGTGACTTTTTCTTTATTCAACACTTTAATTAGTTCTTAGGTGTTCTTTTTATAAGTGTGTATATGTGTAACTTGAGGCATTTATAAGTTAATAGCTTCATTTATAAGTTTACAGCCTCATAAGTTAACTGCCTCATCTATAAATTAGTCTCACAAGTTAACAGCCTCATTTATAAGTTAACAGCCTCATTTATAAGTTAACAGCCTCATTTATAAGTTAACAGCCTCATTTATATGTTAACAGCCTCATTTATATGTTAACAGCCTCATTTATATGTTAACAGCCTCATTTATAAGTTTACAGCCTCATTTATAAGTTAACAGCCTCATTTATATGTTAACAGCCTCATTTATAAGTTAACAGCCTCATTTATAAGTTAACAGCCTCATTTATATGTTAACAGCCTCATTTATATGTTAACAGCCTCATTTATATGTTAACAGCCTCATTTATATGTTAACAGCCTCATTTATAATACAGTGGACCCTCGCTATTCGAACACTCCAAAACTCACCCTTTTATGTAAGTTTATTATTGTAAGTGCTTTTATAAGTGTATTTTTGGGGGTCTGAAATGGACTAATCTAATTTACATCATTCCTTATGGGAATAAATTCGTTTGGTAACACCACTTGAACAGCATTCTAGAATGAGGGTGAGTTTTGGAGTGTTCGAATAGCGAGGGTCCACTGTATATTACATTAATTAGTAGAGATATATTACTGAATTAAATTTGTTGTAATGGTATATACTTGAATCTGGATGACCCTTATGGGTTTAGCCCTTTACCATAGTTATAATATGGTATAGAATACTTCAAACTCAGTTCTCTACTTCTATGACTTTGAATTTTTAATTTGCAAAAAATTATTATACCTATGGTAAATACAGGTGCTTCTCGACAAACCCATTAAAGTGAAAAAATCACAAGTCGAATGTGATATGCTAAATAAACGAGTGAATAAATAACTACTGTCACTGAATAAGTAAATAAATAATTAATGTAACTAACTAAATAGAAAGTCTTCAACTTCCTATTTAGTTAGTTAATAATGATTTTCAACATGTTAGAAGATTTTCAACGTTTGTTAGTCGAGGTAATTATCTTAAGTTTCATCTCCAAAGTACAGTGGTACCTCGACTTACGATGGTCCCCAAACTCACCCTTTTATGTAAGTTTATTTTTTTAAATGCTTTTGTAAGTGTAATTTTGGGGGTCTAAAAGGACTAGTCTATTTTACAACATTTCTTAAGGAGATAAATTCGTTTGGTAATGGCACTTGAACAGCATTCTGGAATGAAAAAATATCGTAAGTCGAGGTACCACTGTAATTGCTTTTGGACCATCATAGACTTGAATTATCATAAGTCAAGGAGCACCTGTAATTATTCCTTGATTGTTTTAATTAGCTCACTGTTGAAAATATTGTTTTATTTTCAGATTCACCGATAACGTTAAATTGAAAGGAATCATCGTAGTTGGTGGTGAGAATGGCTACCATCCAAGCAAGATGAGACTGTAAGCTTTTTATATTTCTTTATGCATAAATAAACAAAATGCAAGGGGCTTAAAACCATGGTCCATTTAAGTGGCAAGCACTGTACAACGTGGATTGTTAGTGGTGGGCCAGCCACTTGTATGGACCATAGTTGGAGTCCCTGGCCATTATTCTCTTTATTCTCTGAACCTTTGATAAATGGTTCAGAGAAATGACAAGTTGATAAATTAGACACATGTGCAACACTTGGGTATGTTTATTGTGAAAACGTTTCTCCACACAGTGGCTTCATCAGTCCAGAACAAAGAAGAATGGTGAAGATCAGGAGTTTGAGGTAATCAGTCCCCCCAGCCTTGAGTCTGATCTTCACCACTCTCCTCTGTATAAGACTGATGAAGCCACTGTGTGGCAAAACATTTTCTCACTAAAGATACCCAAATGTTGTACATATGTCAAATTTATCATTACAACACTTAGCTTGATATGGTTAGCAATGTATACAGGAGAAGGGGTTACTAACCTCTTGCTCCTGGTATTTTAGTTGCCTCATTGAAGATTTTTTTTTTTTAACACTGCCATTTCCCATCAAGGTAGGGTGATCTAAAAAAGAAGAAACACTTTCATCATCACTCACTCCATCACTGTCTTGCTGTAATTGCATAATTAAGTGATAATGATCATTTTAAGTTTAGTATTGATGTATTTAAGTAACAGTTACTCTGTAATACCTAATTATATTGAACTGATGGGGGCACAACTGCTTTAATAATGTCAGTTCAATATAATTAGGTACATACATCAATACATGTTGGGTCCTCTATCCCCATAACATTGGGTCACCCTGCCATGGTGGGAGACAGCCACTGTGTTGACAAAAAAATAGCACAGTTATGTGGAGGAATTCACATGCATGCAGAGTTGTAAAGTAGAATTGTAAAGTAGAATTGTAGTAGGTTGGTAGACAGCAACCACCCAGGGAGGTACTACCGTCCTGCCAGGTGACTGTGAAACAGAAACCTGAAACTGTTTTACATGATGGTAGGATTGCTGGTGTCTTTTTTCTGTCTCATAAACACGCTGGATAACAGGTATATCTAGCTACTTCTACTTACACTTTAGGTCACACTACACTGGCATACACATGCATATATATACATACACACATCTAGGTTTTTCTTCTTTTTCTTAATAGCTCTTGTTCTTTTTATTTTCTCTATTGTCCATGGGGAAGTGGAAAAGAATCTTTCCTCCGTAAGCAATGCGTGTCGTATGAGGCGACTAAGATGCCGGGAGCAATGGGCTAGTAACCCCTTCTCCTGTACAAATCTACTAAAAACGAGAAGAAGAAAAACTTTATAAAACTGGGTTGTCTGAATGTGCGTGGATGTAGTGCGGATGATAAGAAAGAGATGATTGCCGATGTTATGAATGAAAAGAAGTTGGATGTCCTGGCCCTAAGCGAAACAAAGCTGAAGGGGGTAGGCGAGTTTCAGTGGGGAGAAATAAATGGGATTAAGTCAGGAGTATCTGAGAGAGTTAGAGCTAAGGAAGGGGTAGCAATAATGTTGAAGGATCAGTTATGGAAGGAAAAGAGGGAATATGAATGTGTAAATTCAAGGATTATGTGGATTAAAATAAGGGTCGGATGCGAAAAGTGGGTCATAATAAGCGTGTATGCACCTGGAGAAGAGAGAAGTGTAAGAGGAGAGAGAGATTTTGGGAGATGTTAGCGAATGTATAGGAACTTTTGAACCAAATGAGAGAGTAATTGTGGTAGGGGACCTAAATGCTAAAGTGGGAGAAACATGCAGAGAGGTGTAGTAGGTAAGTTTGGGGTGCCAGGTGTAAATGATAATGGGAGCCCTTTGATTGAACTTTGTATAGAAAGGGGTTTAGTTATAGGTAATACATATTTTAAGAAAAAGAGGATAAATAAGTATACAAGATATGATGTAGGGCATAATGATAGTAGTTTGTTGGACTATGTATTGGTAGATAAAAGACTGTTGAGTAGACTTCAGGATGTACATGTTTATAGAGGGGCCACAGATATATCAGATCACTTTTTAGTTATAGCTACAGTGGGAGTAAAAGGTAGATGGGATACAAGGAAAATAGAATCAGTAAGTAAGAGAGAGGTGAAGGTTTATAAACTAAAAGAGGAGGCAGTTAGGGTAAGATATAAACAACTATTGGAGGATAGATGGGCTAGTGAGAGTGTAGGCAATGGGGTTGAAAATGTATGGGGTAGATTTAAAAATGTAGTGTTAGAGTGTTCAGCAGAAGTTTGTGGTTACAGGCGAGTGGGTGCGGGAGGGAAGAGGAGCGATTGGTGGAATGATGATGTAAAGAGAGTAGTAAGGGAGAAAAAGTTAGCATATGAGAGGTTTTACAAAGTAGAAGTGATGCAAGGAGGGAAGAGTATATGGAGAGAAAAGAGAGGTTAAAGAGTGGTGAAGCAATGTAAAAGAGAGCAGATGAGAGAGTGGGTGAGATGTTATCAGCAAATTTTGTTGAAAATAAGAAAAAGTTTTGGAATGAGATTAATAAGTTGAGGAAGCCTAGAGAACAAATGGATTTGACAGTTAAAAATAGGAGAGGAGAGTTATTAAATGGAGAGTTAGAGGTATCGGGAAGATGGAAAGAATATTTTGAGGAGTTGTTAAATGTTGATGAAGACAGGAAAGCTGTGATTTCGTGTGTAGGGCAAGGAGGAATAACATCTTGTAGGAGTGTGGAAGAGCCAGTTGTGAGTGTAGGGGAAGTTCGTGAGGCAGTGGGTAGAATGAAAGGGGGTAAGGCAGCTGGGATTGATGGGATAAAGATAGAAATGTTAAAAGCAGGTGGGGATATAGTTTTGGAGTGGTTGGTGCTATTATTTAATAAATGTATGGAAGAGAGTAAGGTACCTAGGGATTGGCAGAGAGCGTGTATTGTTCCTTTGTATAAAGGCAAAGGGGACAAAAGAGAGTGCAAAAATTATAGGGGAATAAGTCTGTTGAGTGTACCTGGTAAAGTGTATGGTAGAGTTATTATTGAAAGAATTAAGAGTAAGACAGAAAGTAGGATAGCAGATGAACAAGGGGCTTTAGGAAAGGTAGGGGTGTGTAGACCAAGTGTTTACAGTGAAACATATAGGTGAACAGTATTTGGATAAGGGTAAAGATGTTTTTGTGGCATTTATGGATTTGGAAAAGGCGTATGATAGGGTAGATAGGGGGGCAATGTGGCAGATGTTGCAGGTGTATGGAATAGGAGGAAGGTTACTGAAAGCAGTGAAGAGTTTTTATGAGGATAGTGAGGCTCAGGTTAGAGTGTGTAGGAGGGAAGGGGACTATTTCCCAGTAAAAGTGGGCCTTAGACAAGGATGTGATGTCACCGTGGTTGTTCAATATATTTATAGATGGGGTTGTAAGAGAAGTGAATGCGAGGGTCTTGGCAAGAGGTGTTGGGCTAAAAGATAAAGAAGAAAATACAAAGTGGGAGTTGTCACAGTTGCTTTTTGCTGATGACACTGTGCTTTTGGGAGATTCTGAAGAGAAGTTGCAGAGGTTGGTGGATGAATTTGGTAGGGTGTGTAAAAGAAGAAAATTGAAAGTGAATATAGGAAAGAGTAAGGTGATGAGGATAACAAAAAGAATAGGTGACAAAAGATTGGATATCAGATTGGAGGGAGAGAGTATGGAGGAGGTGAATGTATTCAGATATTTGGGAGTGGACATGTCGGCGGATGGGTCTATGAAGGATGAGGTGAATCATAGAATTGATGAGGGGAAAAGGGTGAGTGGAGCACTTCGGAGTCTGTGGAGACAAAGAACCTTGTCCATGGAAGTAAAGAGGGAATGTATGAGAGTATAGTTATACCAACGCTCTTATATGGGTGTGAAGCATGGGTGATGATTGTTGCAACGAGGAGAAGGCTGGAGGCAGTGGAAATGTCATGTCTGAGGTCAATGTGTGGTGTGAATATAATGCAGAGAATTCGGAGTTTGGAAATTAGGAGGATGTGCGGGATTACCAAAACGATTGTCCAGAGAGCTGAGGAGGGGTTGTTGAGGTGGTTTGGACATGTAGAGAGAATGGAACGAGACAGAGTGACTTCGAGTGTATAAATCTGTAGTGGAGGGAAGGCGGGGTAGGGGTCGGCCTAGGAAAGGTTGGAGGGAGGGGTAAAGGAAGTTTTGTGTGCGAGGGCTTGGACTTCCAGCAAGCATGTGTGAGCGTATTTGATAGGAGTGAATGGAGGCATATGGTTTTTAATACTTGACGTGCTGTTGGAGTGTGAGCAAAGTAACATTTATGAAGGGATTCAGGGAAACCGGCAGGCCGGACTTGAGTTCTGGAGATGGGAAGTACAGTGCCGGCACTCTGAAGGAGGAGTGTTAATGTTGCAGTTTTATAACTGTAGTGTAAAGCACCCCTCTGGCAAGACAGTGATGGAGTGAATGATGATGAAAGTTTTTCTTTTTCGGGCCACCCTGCCTTGGTGGGAATCGGCCGATGTGTTAATAAGAAAAAAAAAACTTGTATTTTGTACTTGTATTTTGTACTTATATTTTGTACTTGTATTTTACAGATTCAAGAACCGAGACCACATGACATTTGACGATGTGACGACCACAGCTGATCAAGAGTTTGAGTTACAACCCGACCCTTCTGGAACGCTAGAGTATACAACCAAGTATGTATACACTGTTAGGTCGGTGGGAAGTATGGGAAGTCCTCAGCTTACGGACACGTTGGGGACCTCCTGTATTGTGTATAATAATGATATTATACACAATGATATGATAATGATATACACCATACAGAATACAGTGGTACGCCGACTTACGATATTTTTTCATTCCAGAATGCTGTTCAAGTGCCATTACCAAACGAATTTATCTCCATAAGAAATGATGTAAAATAGACTAGTCCTTTTAGACCCCCAAAATTACACTTACAAAAACATTTAAAAAAATAAACTTACATAAAAGGGTGTGTTTGGGGACCATCGTAAGTCGGGGTACCACTGTATTCTCAATGTGTTTGTAAGTGGAGGACTTACTGTACAGGAGTGCCTTCCTCTGTGAAGATTTGCCAATATGAGATGTGCCTTATTTTATTGGTATTTCCACATTTGGTGGAAAGGATGCCTTTTATTATGGCATTTCACCCTTCTCCTTTTGTTACTCTCATACGTATTCTGCCTTCCTTTCCTTCGTGCTTCTGTGTTACTAGTTAATGATCCAAGTGAGGCCAAAACACCGTCATAAGTTTCTTCCTCCTATGTGTGGGTCATTTGAGTATTGTTCCAGTCAGGGTATTGGACCTTTTTATTCTTTACTCATGGCATTTTTTTTTCCAGTACATGTCGACTTACAGATATACAGTGGACCCCCGAGTTTCGACCACCTCAGAACTCGAACAATTATGTAAGTGTAATATTGTAAGTGCTTTTGTAAGTGTATTTTTGGGGGTCTGAAACGGACTAACCTACTTTACATTATTCCTTATGGGAACAAATTCGTTCGGTAATGGCACTTGAACAGCCTTCTGTAATGAATTATGGCTGAAACTCGGGGGTCCACTGTACTTCATCCACTTCCAAAAATTACTCTTTAATATGCTGGTCATCTCCTACTTAGGTAGGGTCAATCCTCCACCCAAATAAAGGCAACATATTCACTCTTATTTATTAAATTTCTCTTGCCAGAAAGCATTCTAACATCACAAGTCCTTACGTGCACTATACATTAGCCTTGTGTAGCCGATGTGGTTCGCAAAGTGTTTTTTTTTTTACTTCGACAACCGTGTCCCGCCAAGGGAGGGTGACCCCCCCAAAAAAAACACATTTACCATCATTCAGATTTTTATTGTGTGGAATTAAGTGTTATGATCTGATTGAGATTACAACAGCTGACATGTTCCTAGAGTCCACCTGCTGCAGAAGACCATATATACCCGTGACGTGTCTGTCAATAAGCGGAATGCATTATTTTTCCTGAAATTCGATTCTAGATAGCAGCCATCCAGGGAGGTACTATCCTCTTGTCATACAAGTGTGAAACATAGGTAGTATGTTGGTAGATAACAACTATCCAGGGAGATACTATTTTTCAGCGGTTCTTATTTTTCAGTATGTTTCTTATTTTTCAGTGTTTCTTATTTTTCAGTGTTTCTTATTTTTCAGTGTTTTTTATTTTTCAGAGTGTTTTTTATTTTTCAGAGTGTTTTTTATTTTTCAGAGTGTTTCTTATTTTTCAGTGTGTTTCTTATTTTTCAGTGTTTCTTATTTTTCAGAGTGTTTCTTATTTTTCAGAGTGTTTCTTATTTTTCAGTGTTTCTTATTTTTCAGTGTTTCTTATTTTTCAGTGTTTCTTATTTTTCATAGTGATTCTTATTTTTAAGTGATTCTTATTCATTATTTCTTATTTTTCATAGTATTTCTTATTCAGTGTTTGTTATTATTTCAGAGTGGTGACATTTTCTTCTCTCACTCACCTGAGCCTCCACTTCCCCAGCAACTTTGGTGAGGAAACCACAAAAATTTCCTACATAGGCTTAAGAGGAGAGTATAGCAAAGCGCACAGGCATGGCATTACAATTTGCAGTTATGAGACAACTCCGCAGTTGATGGATCACAAGGATAAAATTATTGACAATGTCGGCAAGAGTGTCATGTGAGGTAATACTAAGCTAAAACTAGTTTCATATGGACAGCTTTTATAAGTGATAATTGTTGCAGCAAGTTTTGGATGGATGGGATAAACGAGGCTTTACGTGCTAGGGGCTTTAATGTGCTGCAGGCTCATGTGAGTGTGTTAGATTGGAGTGGAGACAAGTGGTTTTTGCGACTGGAGGTGTTGTTGGAGTGCAAGCAATGTCACATTTAGTCGGACTTGAGTCCTGGAGGTGGGAAGTACAGTGCCTGCACTCTGAAGGATGCTGGATGTTACAGTTCAGAGGGTTGTCTAAACTGTCATGTCAGTACACTTCTGGTAAAACAGTTATTCAGTGAACGTACTGTATTTCTGATTTTTTGCCTCCACCGACCTTGGTGGAAAAGGGCCAATGTGCTTAAAAAAATAATGTAACAAAGACAGATGTTTTACTTTCAGGTGGTTTAATAAAGCATCCTGAAAGTTAAATTTTAATAAAGAATATTTTTTTTACAATATACATCTACAGTGGACCCTTGGTTTCGTCAATAATTCTTTCCAGAAGGCTATCGAGTGCCATTACCGAACAAATTTGTTCCCATATGGATGAATGTAAATTAGATTAGTCCGTTTCAGACCCCCAAAAATACACTTACAAATTTTTTTTTTTTTTTTTTCAACAAGTCGGCCGTCTCCCACCGAGGCAGGGTGACCCAAAAGAAAGAAAATCCCCAAAAAGAAAATACTTTCATCATCATTCAACACTTTCACCACACTCATACATAATCACTGTCTTTGCAGAGGAGCTCAGATACGACAGCTGAGAAAAGCCCCTCCCAGCTGTCACTATCTCAGACCCCTCCTTTAAAGTGCAGGCATTGTACTTCCCATTTCCAGGACTCAAGCCCAATTAAATCAATTAACTGGTTTCCCTGAATCCCTTCACAAAATGTTACCCTGCTCACACTCCAACAGATCGTCATGTCCCAAAACCATTCGTCTCCATTCCTCTATCTAACACGCTCACACATGCTTGCTGGAAGTCCAAGCCCCTCGCCCACAAAACCTCCTTTACCCCCCCTCCACCTTTTCTAGGACGACCCTACCCCGCCTTCCTTTCCCTACAGATTTATCGCTCTCCAAGTCATTCTACTTTGATCCATTCTCTCTAAATGACCAAACCACCTCAACAACCCCTCTTCAGCCCTCTACAAATACTTTTAGTAACTCCCACCTTCTCTAATTTCCACATTCAATTTTCTGCATAATATTTACACCACACATTGCCCTTAGACAGGACATCTCCACTGCCTCCAGCCTCCTCCTCGCTGCAGCATTTGCAACCCATGCTTCACACCCATATAAGAGTGTTGGTACCACTATACTTTCGTACATTCCCTTCTTTGCCTCCATGGATAACGTTCTTTGTCTCCAGAATACCTCAATGCACCACTACCTTTTTCCTTCATCAATTCTATGGTTAACCTCATCCTTCATAAACCCATCCTGACACGTCAACTCCCAAATATCTGAAAACATTTACTTCTTCCATAACCCCTCTCTCCAATGTGATATCCAATTTTCTTTATTTAAATCGTTTGATACCCTCATCACCTTACTCTTATCTATGTTCACTTTTAACTTTCTACCTTTACCCTCTCCCAAACTCGTCCACTAACCTTTGCAACTTTTCTTTAGAATCTCCCATAAGCACAGTATCATCAGCAAAATGTAACTGTGTCAACTCCCATTTGCATTTAATTCCCCATAATTTAATCCCACCCCTCCCCCAACACCCTAGCATTTACTTCTTTTACAACCCCATCTATAAATATATTAAACAACCATGGTGACATTACACATCCCTGTCTAAGACCTACTTTTACCGGAAGTAATCTCCCTCTCTCCTCACACCCTAACCTGAGCCTCACTATCCTCATAAAAACTCTTTACAGCCTTCAGTAACTTACTACCTATTCCATACACTTGCAACATTTGCCACATTGCTCCCTCTATCATATGCCTTTTCTAAATCCATAAATGCAATAAAAACTTCTCTACCTTTATCTAAATACTGTTCACTATATCTTCACTGTAAACACTTGATCTACACCTCCCTACCCACTCTAAAGCCTCTTTGCTCATCTGCAATCCTACTCTGTCTTACCTCTAATTCTTTTAATAATAACCCTGCCATACACTTTACCTGGTATACTCAGTAAACTTATTCCCCTATAATTTTACACTCTTTTATCCCTTCCCTTTATATAAAGGAACTATACATGCTCTCTGCCAATCCCTAGGTACCTTCCCCTCTTTCATACATTTATTAAACAAAAATACCAACCACTCCAGCACTATATCCCCCCCTGCTTTTAACATTTCTGTCATGATTCCGTCAATTCCAGCTGCTTTACCCCCTTTCATTCTACGTAATGCCTCACGCACCTCCCTCACACTCACATCCTGCTCTTCTTCACTCCTAAACGATGATGTACCTCCCTGGCCAGTACATGAAATTACCGCCTCCCTTTTTCATCGACATTTAAAAGTTCCTCAAAATATTCCGCCATCTACCCAATACCTCCAGCTCCCCATCTACTAACTCCCTACTCTGTTTTTAACTGACAAATCCATTCGTTCCCTAGGCTTTCTTACCTTGTTTATCTCACTCCAAAATTTTTCTTGTTTTCAGCAAAATTTCTTGACAGAGCCTCTCCCATTCTTTCATCCGCTCTTCTTTTTCACTCTCTCACCCTCTCTTCACCTTTCTTTTACTCTCCATATACTCTGCTCTTCTATTAACACTTCTGTTTTGTAAAAACCTCTCATAAGCTACCTTTTTCTCTTTATCACACC
This sequence comes from Cherax destructor, assembly GCA_009830355.1. NCBI lineage: Eukaryota > Metazoa > Arthropoda > Malacostraca > Decapoda > Parastacidae > Cherax > Cherax destructor. The sequence goes on from WNWK01018542.1 coordinate 25,062, forward strand.
CTTTACTTCTTCATTCCACCACTCACTCCCTCTTTCCTCCTGCACCCACCCTCCTATAGCCACAAACTTCTGCCCCCATTCTAATACTGCATTTTTAAAACTATCCCAACTCTCTTCAACCCCCACTACTTCTACTTGCATAGCCCACCTTTCTGCCAATAGTTGCTTATATCTCACCCTAACTTCCTCTTCCCTTAGTTTATACACTTTTACCTCTCTCTTACTTGCTGTTGCCATTTTCTTTTTGTCCCATCTACCTTTTACCCTAACTTACAAATGCACTTACAAAAATGCACTTACATAATTGTTCGAGATGGGGCTGTACGAAAACCGAGGTACCACTGTACAGTGGACCCCCGGTTTACGTACAGCTCCCAAAATCAAACAATTATGTAAGTGTGTTTTGTAAGTGTTTTAAGTGTATTTTGGGGTCTAAAAGGACTAATCTAATTACATTATTCCTTATGGGAACAAATTCGTTTGGTAATGGCACTTGAACAGCATTCTGGAACAATTAATTACATAAACCGGGGTACCCTGTACATGTCTTTTAAAACCACTTGTCTACTCCATCTAATTGCAACATGGATTATTTTTGAACACTCCGGTGGTCTCCCACCATAGCAGGGTCACCTGAAATAGAAGAAATGTAAAGTTTTTCTTCGTTTACATTAGTAATTTATACAAGAGTAGATGTTACTACACCTTGCTTCCGGCATTTTAGTGCCACTTACGACACACATGACTTATGGAAGAAGGATTCTAACCCACTACCCATGGAGTACCATGAATTATATACAGTGGTACCCCAAGTTCGAACTTTCTCTGTTCCAGAAGGCTGTTCAAGTGCACATACAGAATTTGTTCCATAAGGAATAATGTAAATTAGATTAGTCTGTTTCAGACCCTCAAAATACACTTACTAAAGCACTTACAATAATGAACTTACATACAGTGGACCCTCGGTTTGTACAGTTCCCAACTCTAACAATTATGTAAGTGTATTTTTGTAAGTGCTTTTGTAATGTATTTTTGGGTGTCTGAAACGACTAATCTAATTTACATTTTCTATGGGAACAAATTCGTTCGTTAATGCACTCACAGCATTCTGGAAAAGAATTATCGGCCAAAACCGAGGGTCCACTGTAATTGGTCGAGTTGGGAGCAGTTCGAAACTCGGGGTACCACTGTATATCATAATTACTTATTGAATGTGCTACTACATTATTATACTGATATAAATCTCTCCCTTTAAGTAAAAGAAATAATTATTTGTTCTACGTGACTGCTGTTGCTAGTTATTAAAATTTTTCAAAAGTACAGTGGTCCCTCGGTTTGTGCATCTCCAAACTCGAACATTTATGTAAGTGTATTTTCGTAAGTGCTGTTGCAAGTGTATTTTGGGGGTCTGAAATGACTAACTTACGTGACATTATTTCTTAAGGAAGTAAATTCGTTCGGTAATGGCATGAGCAGCATTCTGGACGAATTTTCGGCGAAAACCGAGGGACCACTGTACTGCATTGTTAGAATTATGAATATAACCAGACTGAATTTATATTTGTATTAAGATGAGCATGAGTGTACTCACCTAGTTGTGGTTGCAGGGGTCAGTCATAGCTCCTGGCCCCACCTCTTCACTGGTCGCTACTGGGTCACTCTCCCTGCTCCATGAGCTTTATCTACCTCTTCTTAAAGCTATGAATGGAACCTGCCTCCACTACATGCCCCAAACTATTCCACTTCCCGACCACTCTGTGACTGAAGAAATACTTCCTTACATCCTGTGATTCATCTGAGTCTTCAACTTCCAACTGTGTCCCCTTGTTGCTGTGTCCCATCTCTGGAACATTCCGTCTCTGTCCACCTTGTCAATTCCTCTCAGTATTTTATGTCGTTATCATGTCCTCCCTATCTCTCTGTCCTCCAGTGTTGTCAGGTCGATTTCCCTTAATCTCTCCTCGTAGGACATACCCCTTAGCTCTGGGACTAGTCTTGTTACAAACCTTTGAACTTTCTCTAGCTTCTTTAAGTGCTTGGCTAGTGTGGGTTCCAAACTGGTGCTGCATATTCCAGTATGGGCCCTAACTGCACGACATGTACAGGGTCCTGAACGATTCTTTATTAAGATGTTGGAATGCTGTTCTTACGTTTGCTAGGTGCCCGTATGCTGCAGCAGTTATTTTGTTGATGTATGACCCTAGTATGATTATAATAATTATAATATTGTATTGGGATACAATGAAATTTTGTAAAGAAGATGTATAATACAGAAATCTATTTATATGTCCTAATGAATTCATCTCATGAAATCCTCATTAAAGGCTTTGATATACAGTATACATGAATCTCCATGGGAAAGTGGAGAAGAATTCTTCCTCCATAAGTCATGAGTGTCGTAAGAGATACTAAAATGCCGGGAGCAAGGGGCTAGTAACCGCTTCTCCTGTATACATTACTAAAGTTAAAAGAGAAACTTTGTTTTCTTTTGGCCACCCTGCCTCGGTGGGACATGGCCAATTTGTTGAAAGAAAAGAAGAAAGGGGCTAGTAACTCTTCTTAAAATTACTAAATGCCGGGAGCAAGGAGCTAGTAACACCTGTATAAATTACTAAATGCCAGGACCTAAGGGCTAGTAACACCTGAATAAATTTCTAACTGTAAAAAAGAAAATCTTTCGTTTTTCTTTTTAGATCACCCTCCCTCAGTGGGAGATGCCAGTGCATTAAAAAAATACATGAAAGACATTGTAACCTGCAAACTCACTGGTTTAGGGAAAGATGACTAATAATCTTGATAAAATGTAATATAGTTGAGTTATAAGTCTGTAAATGCTCTCTCTTAATAATTATCGTTGTTGTATCTGCTCTGGGGGACACAAGGGCATTATATCTTTGAAGGAATAATTTGGAAAATTGAGTTGACAATCTTACCAATAAACCAAACTGATGCAACTAATTTTTCTTATCCTAAGTTACACTGGTAGAACAGTACAGGCATACCCCAGTAATTAGCGCTCGCTTTCTTAATATGGCGCTTTTCAATTATTTTCATGTTTATTATTTTTGTACTTGCACTCTTTAAGATAGTTTTCGACTATTTTCAATATTTTTGTATTATTTTTACTTTTGAATTGTTTTTTAGGCCTAATTCTATTTGCATTAATAAATGATAATGTAAACATGTTTTAAGGCTTATATATGTGATGTCAAGTGAAAAAAAGGCTGTGATTAACTTTTAAGGTAATATTCACTTTAAGGTGACAGTTCTGGAACCTAACCCCCCTTCCTGTATTAGTGAGGTATTCCTGTAAATGTGCACTGTGTATTATCTATACACATTATTACAGCAGACTGCCAACTTTTTACATGCCTAGGTACTGGATTTCCAACACTAATTCACATTTTGCATTCTATTTCTACATTTCACTGTGAGTGTCCAGGTTTTCACTGCGCAAGATCATACAGTCCTGGGGGATGGCAGGAAATCAGGTTTGATCCAAAGAAGGTGAAGAACAGCTTTATACCTTAAATATCAAAGAGCCTTTCAACATCAAGGTGCAGTGCTGTATGACTCTTGTGGGTTTAGCACTTAGTTTTGTTAATAATAATGAACATTAAGGTGAGACTCATTTTAAAAGATTTAAAATGAGAGAGAAGGTAACTATTCTCTGGGTGCATGACTCTTCCCTTGTACACTAGGGGTGAAGGTCTCTTGATGCAGGCAGTTAGAGCTATCACCCCTTCCCTGAATCAAACCCTAATTACCTCCCATTCCCCAGGCATTATATAACCTATTCCGATTATTTGAAAATAATCGAAACAATAACTGCCTTTACCATTTTCAGGCCCTAAATAATAATAATAATAATAGTAGTGCCGGAGCAGGTAATAACATCATCTCCTGTATGAATTACTAAATTTAAAAGAAAAGCTTTTGTTTTTCTTATTAAATCACCGCCTCAGTCATTAAAAAATAATAGTAATAATATTAATATATCTTTTAAAGGAAAATGAAATTCTCAGTAAAGACCAATAAAAATATATTTTTAATGCTTACAAATATTTGCAAAGCTAAAATGAAATGTTAAACACTGGAATGTATGAGCTGTGTTGATTTATATGTATGAAGGACTGCAGGAACTCTCTCAGCTCACTAACACAATGCATTTTCTGGTGTTTTAGTTTGTAAATGAGTTGCATTTGTAATTTCAACTCGGAGCAAGTGTCATTCCTGGTTTTCAGCTTACAAAGGCATTGTGTTCCTGGTTTTAAACATACAAATATGTTGTGTTCCTGGTTTTCAATTTACAGATGTATTGTGTTCCTGGTTTTAACTTATAAATGTGTTGTGTTCCTGGTTTCAGCTTACAAATGCATTGTGTTCCTAGTTTTTAACTTACAAATGTGTTGTGTTCTGTTTTTTTACTTGCAAATGCATTGCCATCCTGACTGTCAACTTGCAAACAAGTTGTTTTTATGTGAAATAAGACATATGCTCAGTATTAAGATACAGTGGACCCTCTGTTTTCGTTGAAAATTCATTCCAGAATGCTGTTTGAGTGCATTACCAAACGAATTTGTTCCCATAAGGACAATGTAAATTAGATTAGTCGTTTCAGAACCCCAAAAATAACTTACAAAAGCTCTTACAAAAATACATTTACATAATTGTTTCGAGTTTGGAGGTGAACGAAAACCGGGTCCACTGTATATTGAAAAATGTTTTGCTATGAATCGATTCTTAGTCTACAGAGAAATCAAGGCAGAGTTTATATATTGGTAGAAGTGAGGTGTAAAGAGATGAGGCAGGGGTGTAGAGAGACCAGGCTAGACCGGGCCGGGCCAGTAGGCTCTAAAACTTTATGTAGGTGATTGCAGTGCCTTGTGGTGATGAATTATTTAAGTTATTTGATTGCAACTGTTGGGTATTGAACATAAGGAGGAAGGAGCACTGCAGCAGGTCTACTGGCCATGATAGGCAGGTCTGAGTCAACTCACCCTTCAACCACCACAGCAACCACTATCCACCAACATGCTGCCCAAACACTTGCAGGTTTATTATTTCAGGTTAGGTTAGGTAGGTTTGTCAGGAAACAGGACAAATGTTTCCTGAGCTGGTCTTATCACATGATGACCCACTGCTGGAGTTTTTGGTCATCTGATTGAGGCCTTCTGTGCTTCCTCCACCACTTTAAAAATCATGGATATAATAATAGTATTACATCAGTAATCTTAGGCTAAATTGGAGTTTTGGAGCACTGCAGTGGGCCTACTGGCCCAGGCCAGCCTAGTCCCTCTACCACTTCCTCACCACAGTACTGATGCTGCCTCTTGGCACCTCAACTCTACCAGTATAAGCTCTGCCTGTGATTATTCTGTAGGATTAAATAATCCATTCATTGGGAATCAGCCCCACAGTATATCCTAATAATGCATATGTCGGGCTCTTGTATACTAATAAGTATAAGACCATGACTCACGAAATAATAATAACACGAACAAGTAAGGTTTGAACCCTAGCAAGTGAGTTGCAAAACTCCAGGCCAGCGTGTTAACCCTTTCGGCCAGCTGGCCCAGTGGTTAACACAATGGCCTGGAGATTACAACTCACTTGCCCTGGGTCAAATCCCACCCATTCCATGGTTTAATAAGACAGCATGTGAGACATATGGCATTGTGTTCAAAAGACATTTTGGTGGATAAAATCTCAATAAAATGCCATAAAATGGACATTTTGTCTTATTTCGTCATAATTCTGTAAACATGTCACATTTGTTGGTGTTAAGTGAAAGGACACAATGCAACTAATGGCGTTATTATGGCAACGTTTCACTCCCAGGAGCTTTATCTTGAAAAGCTCCTGGAGGGAAAAACTTTCCATATTAATGCACTTGTGTCCTTTTACTTAACATATTGTCGGTAATTCTACAAACATTAATACATTTGTTGGTACTTTATCTGTCTTATTCAAGATGTTTGTATGTAAAAACCCGAGACGATGTTGCATACATGATACAACTGCAGTTCTGAGATGTGAAGCTTTAGTTGGTTAGTAAGTGACTTGTTTGTAAGTACAGATGTGTGCAACTTGAGTATTTGTATGTAAACATGAGTATAACTTAAGTGTTTGTGAGTACACATGTATAACTTGTGTTTGTGGTACACATGTATAACTTGTGTTTGTGAGTACGTACACATGTATAACTTGAGTGTTTGTAAGTTGGAGAATTCCTGTACTTAAAATTATCCTATGAATTCTTTTACTTAATCATAATTATATAAATCCCATTAATATAATTTGTTTATGTAATAGTTCCTCTCCCTCTTATTTATTGTCAATTATTTTATTACTGTATATGGTACAAGCAAATCCACATCAATTATTATTATTATTATTATAATTATTATTATTATTATTATTATCATTAGTGGGAAGTGCCAAACCCGTAGGGGTTATACAGCATGTGGAAAGAACGTCTCGAAAATGAATCATGTGTGTTTGCTTGTATCTGAACCAGTGTTCATAAAAAAATAATTATATAACAATTTCTTTAAAAATTAGGCTTGATAATTTCTTCTGTATAAATTCAGATTACCTGCAATTATATTTTTCAGTATTTTGGCTATAATTGTGATTAATTTTTGTTAGGTATGAAAAAGGCGCCCCCCCATCCTCGTGACGTGATTGGGTCAGTGAAATCTTCATCAATTGGGGCATTATAAGTCAAAACCATTATTTTTCCATATGTGCAATGTTATAATGGGCATTTTTTTTGGGGAAAAACTACATATATACTAAAGATTAAGACACATCTGCAATATCTGGTTTTTATTTGTAGACGTTTGCTATCCAGTGTTATCAATACAATACAAAGAATGGTGAAGACTGTAGAACTTTATGAAAAAGGAGGTAATGAGTCCCTCAGTGTTGAAGTTGAAGGCCACTGTAGTCTTGTACATGAATGGTATAAAACACTTGACTGTAGTCAAGACTTGGTGATCCTCACTAACTTCAAGACTGATTACCTCATCTTTTTGTATATAGTTGTATGGTCTTCACCGTTTTTTTTGTATTGTACTGATAAAGCCACTGGATGGCAAAACATCTAAAAATAAAGAACCCAGATGTCACTTTGTGTCTAATTCTTCTCTGTATTGTGTTTTGCAGTTGTTATTCCATCAGGAAAAATGGTTGGAAATGGGGAAATGGGAACTAATTACTTGGGGACGTAGTCAGTTCTCTCATAAGCCCCTACACAGCGTGACTTTTTGAAAATGCAATTGAAAAAGTGTGTTTAAAATTGAATAGTGTACTATGGAGGCCTTTTCATGTGGTATTCAGTTTTCATTACATTTTTTCAATTGTAAAATGTACCCGAGTTTCACCCAAAAATTTTTTCCAGAATGCTGTTCGAGTGCCGTTACTGAACGAATTTGTTCCCATAAGGAATAATGTAAATTAGATTAGTGGTTTCAGACCCCCAAAAATACACTTACAAAGCACTTACATCTGTTCGAGTTGGGAGCTGTACAAAACTAAGTACCACTGTATTTACAAAAAATCACACCGCAGTTGTACCTCATTTTAAAGGCTTTCGCAAATGCAGCTCTTTTCAATTATATTTAAATTTGGTGTTTGCCTTGCTATTAAGAGGGTTTTTTGCATCTTTTATTTATTTTTAATTTTACATCATTTTTTTTAGGCCTAAAGCATTGCACACTTATAAAATGATAGTACAGTGGACCCCCAGTTTGATGGTCTCCAAACTCGCCCTTTTATGTAAGTTTTTTTTTTGTAAGTGCTTTTGTAAGTGTTTTTTTGGGGGTCTAAAAGGACTAATCTAATTTACATTTTTCCCTTATGGGAATAAATTCGTTCGGTAATACCAAACAGCATTCTTGAACAAAAAAATGACGTAATCCGGGGTCCACTGTACATATAAACATGTTTTCAAGCCTTTATTACACTGGAAAGTGACAAAAAAAGGGTGTGATTCTTTAATGTATATTCGCTTCAGCAATGGTCTGGAAATAACCCACTATATTGAAGGTTATGCCTGACAGAGTATTATAAGAGGAGCTTAATAAGAGAAATAACTATACTATACAGTAGGACCCCTTATCCGCAAGGGGGTAAGCTACACCTCCTGCCGCGGATACGAAACCGTGGATAGTAGCGAACCCTACATATAAGTCCTATACATACATGTTATAAAGTTTAATTGATAAATTACACACAATAAATAGATAATTAGCACTTTTTCCACTGATGGGAAACTCTTCAGCTTCTCTTGGGTTTTTAAGATCTCCACCATCACTACTTCTGCACTTTCAGGCCCATTAAAGCAAAGATGTTGTATTTTTTGGCCACGGTAAACAGCAGATAACAAAACCACGGATATTGGACCCGTGGATATGGGTAGTTGAAGTAACCTTGGGTAGCTTTGAGAATAGATTGGACAAATATATGTGAGAATCACTGAAGTTGAGAAGGACCTGCCAAGTATGGGCCAGTAGGCCTACTGTAGCGCTTTCCAGTCTTGTGTTGAGTGCCCACAAGCCTATGTTTAACACAACGCACAACACGGGAATGTTCAGTAGCGAGGTTTATAGAAGCCACAACACACTGGCAACTCACAAAAAAAATGCGGACATCGGATTAAGAACATTTCGAGTTTCACAGCAGGAAAAAAAACTGCTGTGGAAATCTCATATATGAATATATTTAATATAAATTTGTATATACACAGGAAAAAGCTGCTGATGAAACTCATATATATATATATGGAATATATTTAATATAAATTGTATATACACAAGTGATATAAATTTAAACCTACAGAAAAGAAGATATAAAAGAAAAATTAACTTTTTGGTTAAAATGGCAAGTAACATTGCTTGAGTTGTGTTTATTTTAAAAATAATGTATATAAATTTTTTCAATATTAGACTATATACATTATACTGTACTGGGTTTTTAATGACCCATTTTGAATGCTTTGGCCAAAAAATTTTTCCTTTAATTTTCATTTTAGAATTTTAATAGAAATATAATTAGTTAACTATGATTCCAGAAACAATGAAAATTAAGGGGAATTTTTAATAATATTCCTATAATCTGGTAAATTAGCTGCTGATGCATTTTGGGCCCGTCAAAAAAGGGAAAATTCACAACAGTTGGAGGGGAAAAATTTTTCCCAATTCGTTTCAGCCCCTCGTAGATTGTTACTGGGTCCAACTTTAGGGGTTTAAACAAAAGGGTGCTGCTGGAACTTTTCCAGGGGGGGGGGAAAAACTGCTAACTTTTCCAGGGGGGGGACAAGGATGTCTGTGAATTTTTCCCGGGGGGGGGGAAAAATTTTTGGAACTTTTTATGGGGGCGGGGTGTCTGCTGGAACTTTTCCAGGGGGGGGGAAAAAGGATGTCTGCGGGGAAATTTTCCAGGGGGGGAAGGGGGTGTCTGCTGAATTTTTCCTGGGGGACGGGGTTCCTTGCTGGTTTTTTCCCGGGGGGAAAAAGTCTGCGGGGAATTTTTTGGGGGGGCGGGGTTCCTGCTAACTTTTCGGGGGGAAAAGGGGCCCTGCTAACTTCTTCAGTGGGGGGACAAGGATGTCTGCTAGAACTTTTGAAGGGGGGGACGGAGTCTCTGGAATTTTTTTGGGATGGGGAGGGGGGAAAACAAGGATCCGGCATCCCACCACTGGCTAAATTTTCCTTTAAAATACAGTTTAGAGGGAAAGTTTGATTTAATTATTTTTGTTTCTAGCCAACCAGGGACAAAGGCTTTAAAAAAAACCAGGAAAAAATTTTTATCCCCATGCTTTTTTTTAAAAGGGGAAAAAAGTTTTTCTCTATTGCTTCAACGGGGACAAAAAAGCTTACGGTTTTTTTTCCCCCAAAAATAGATGTTAACAGAGGGTTTATTTCACCCCTTTTTTTTAAATGCCCTAAAAAAATTAAAATTTTTTCCCAAAAACTGTGTTTTTATTTTTCCCCGCTGTGGCACTCGTTTTATGTTTGATAACTGATGTTCGAATGGGGTTCGAATTTCATTTAAAGGGTGTGTAATTAAAAGTTCAAAAAAGGTGGGTGTTAAAAGAGTTTTACCTTTAAAAGGGGTACGGGGGGTTGAACTACCCTTTTGCCTCCATTCCCGGTCCGGGAAGGGCTGTTGATGTTGGTGAAGGCCCGGATTTTGGGAAGGCCTGTTGATTTTGGGAAAAGGGCTTTTTTCTGGTGGGGCTTTTGATGTTGGTGAAGGACTGTTGATGGGAAAAAGGGGGGATGCTGATGAAGGCCCTTTGAGGGGAAAAAGGGGCCGTTGAGGTTGGTGGGCTGTTGAGGGGTGGGGGTTTGTTGTGCTGGTGGGGGTTGATTTGGAAAACTTTTTTTTTGGGGAAGGGTTTGATGGGGAAAAAGGGGCCTTTTTTTTGGGGGAAGGGTTACGGTGAAGGGCTGGAGGGGAAAAAGGGGGCTTTGATGTTGGTGAAGGGCTGTTGAAAAGGGAAGGGCTGTTGTGGGTGAAGGGCTGTTGATGTTGGTGAAGGGCGGGATATTGGTGAAGGGCTTTTTTTTAAGGGGGCCTTTTGAGGGAAAAAGGGGTTTTGGTATTGGTGAAGGGCTGTTGACTGGGGAAAATTTTACCACAAATTTTTAAAAAACCCCTGAATTTTTCCCTTTTCCCCAGGCAAGGCCCCCTATGGTTTGCACTCTCTTTCGTGAATGAATGAAAAATACCGGGGGGGACCGGTTTGGATTTTTTTCCAGAATGCTGAAAAATTCCCTTTTAAAAGGGGAATTTTTAATAAGAACAAAATTAATTGCCTTTAAAAAAACATAAAAAGCCCCAAAAAAACACCTTACAAAAATTGTTCTTTTGGGGAGCATAAAAACCCCGGGGGCCCACTGATAAAACCATTTTTTACTCTCGAACCCACCGAGTTTGTCCTTCCTATTATTGAAATTTTTTTGATCTCAACGGGGCAAGGTCTACAGAATTTCCCCATATAAAAGAGGAAATAAATGACAAAATCCACGGGGTTTAAAATTTTTTTTTAACCCCTTTATCTTCAGTGTTTGCTGTAAAAGTCAATTCTTTCAAAAAAACCCCTAAAAATTTTCTATTTGTGATGGGAAATTTTTCCCAAATTTTGGGTTTTATTTAAAACCTTCCCCCAAGCTATTTTGTCTTGGATGTATTTTCCAATCACATTTATAAACCTTGTTTTTGGGGGTTTTTAACAAGAAAGTTTACTATTTTAAAAATTTTTTACAGTGCAGTATTGTACACTGTAAAGTGATTTTTTTTTTTTTTTTTAAATTTTTTTTGGGACACTATTATCCATTTGGGGGGCCCTTTTACTTATGAGGGGTTTAAAATTTTAAAAACCATTGTAAGGAAAAAAGTCAAAAAATGAAAATTTTAAAATCAAATGTAAATACAGTGGACCCCCCCCCGGCAAAATTCTTTCCCCAAAAACCTGCTAAAATCCTTTTCCCAAAAATTTTTAAAAAATTTTAGGGTTTTTTTTCAGCCCCCAAAAAAAACATCCCCAAGTATTTTTTATTATACAGTAGACCCTCATTTAGCCGATTTTTTTTGTTTTTGGGTTTCGCTTTGAAAAATTTTTGGGGACTTTTTTTTTCAAAAACGAAGTAACCAAAATTTTTTATTCGCTGGGGGGAAAAATTTTTAAGGGGGTCCCCTCGGTTTTTAAAAACCCTTGGTCATGGAGGCCCCTTTGGGGGTGGGTATGAGCCACATAAAAGTTTAATGCTAGGAGACAAGTGTTTTCTGGAAAAAAACCAAATGAACTTATATCAGTCAGGAAAAAGGCACCGGTGGAAAAAGGGTCGCTTCCCCTTTTCTTTTTCGTTCATCGGTGATTTAAAATGTAAGCCCGGTTTTTTCCGCTCTAATCTCCATCTTTAGGGAAAAATTTTTTTTTCCTTCCCAAGGTGATTTTTTTCGGTATCAGAGATCAGTTCATTGATTTATAAGGATTTGGATTGGATCCCCAAAAAATAAAACAGAAAAAAAGTCCTCTGATTTTTTGGGGTTTTCCTGGTTCCCCTCACAAAATTAAAAAAAATTTTGAAAATGTTTTTGTCCCGAATAAACTTAAGGGTTTTAAAGGGGAAAAAAAAAAAAAAACCCCTTCCCAAGCACCCGGGGACCAATGTTGTGGAACAGCGGGGAGACCACCCGCCCCCCCCCCTGCCCCCCCCCACCCCCCCCTAGTTGTTTCCCTCGTAAAAAGTCCCCGTACAAGCCAGCTTTTGGGGAAAAAAAAAAGAAGTGAATTTGTTTTGATCTTTAAATTACTATATTTTTATCTCCAAAACACAACCCAGTAGGCATCCTTTTTCTCAAAGTGGCAAGAAAAGGTATAACATTAAAGTCTTAAATTAAAAAGAAAAAAAAGATATTAGACAAGACATAACCTGTGGCCATAAAGTGTTACTTTACAATAAAAAGATGCATTTTGGGGCTTTTTTCTGCTGATAATTGACTTCGAATGCTTATGCCCTGCTAGAAGCTTGAACCCATTTAAAGACGGGTTTAACTTTTTCCCTGAAACGGGCCCGCTTACTTGTTTTTCTGCTGACCTACAATGACGCTGACTCCCTTTCTGAAGCTTGACTGACTTTTTTAAATTTGACGACTGACTTACTGACGACTTACTAATGCTTGACGGGGAAGAAGTTTGACTGACTTACTGAATGACTTGACTGACTACTGAATGTTCCCGCTTAGAAGCTTAAAAAATTTTTTAAAACCGGACTGTTTTACTGAAGGGACTTGACTGTTTATTGAATGATTGACTGATTTACTGAAACGGGTTTACTGAATGCTTTATTAAAGTTAAGACACTAAACAACCATATTTCCCAGTTCCAAAACCTCAAATATCCCCTCAATGGGCTAACCCACTTCCCTCTTTCAAAAACTCCCCAAACCCCCCCACAATTTAAGGTAAATACTATTATTTCACTTGTATTTTAAAAAAACAACAAATACATCACGATAATGAACTACAGTTACATATTTTTTTTTTTTTTAAAAGATCTGTTGGAAAAAAAAATTTTTTTTTTTTGGGGAACCCCCGGGAAAAAAACCCCCTATTTTTCCCATGTTTTTTTTAATTTCAAAAATTTTAGCTGGTTTTTTCGGGAACGTAACTGTGAAAAAGGGGGGTTCTGTTTACTTTTGTACGTTTTCCAGGGTGCCTTTGGGCGGGGGCCCACTGTATGATATACTGAATAAATAAATAATACTGTCACTAAATAAGTAAATAAACAAATAATTGAACTAAAAATGTTGAAAAGTAAATAAGTGAATCAAGATGGACTTCCCCCCTTCAGGGGAAAAATTTTTTAAAGTTTCCCTCCCCAAAAATTTGCTCCCCCCGAAAGTTAAAAAACCCCTAAGTCAAAATCAAAGTCAAGGGCACTTGGTTGTAAGTTTTTAAGGGGTTTCCGCTGGTACTACAAAACATTAAGATCCCCTCACCAAACCCTTTTCCCGGGGGTCCCTTTTTATGGGTGAACAACTCATCAAATTCCTCCCCCTTTTTAGATCAAACCCAATTTCCACTCCTTTTTGTATGTTTTTGGGGGTTTGGTTATAATAATTAAAAAGTGTTCTGTATTACTATATTCATGGAAGCACAAAAACCCGTGGTCATTTTCGCATCTGCAGACTGGGAGCTTTTTTAAAGTAAGGGGGAGGATAACCCCCCGGGGCTCAGTGCCTGGGGGAAAGTGAGGTAATTTGGGGCCCCAAAAAAAGAAGTAAAGGGTCCCAATTCCTTGGATCTAGCTCTTCATCCCTCAGTAAAAAATTTTCCCCGGGGGGTTTTGCAGTGACATTTTTTAAATTTAAAAAGGTAGCAAATTTTTTTTAAATGGTTTTTTAAGGGGGACCTCAGGCCCCGACTATGAGGGAAAATACCCCCCAAAAAGGGCACCAGGGAAAGAACCAGTCATGAACCCAAAATTTTTTTTTAAAAACTGGTTACAGGTTTTTTGAAGCAATAAAATTTAAAGAGTCCTTTTTAATTTTTTATTTTTAAAAATTTTTTTAAAAAAAAAAAAATCAAAAATTTAATACAACTATCCTTTTTGACTTTTTGTTTTCTATGTGCCTTTTCAATTGTTTTTGAAAAAAAACCTAAGAACTTTTTTTAAAAAACCGATTTATTTCCCCCGTTGTCCCCAAGGGGGAAAAAAATCTATGTACTATTTTTTTTTTCAATTTTAAAATTTTTCGAAGGTAACTAATAAATACTTCACTAACCCCCCTAAAAGTTGTAACTATTGTGGATTTTTTTAGGTGTTTCTTTTTTTTTTTACTGGGGGAAGGGGTTTAAGATTCCCGATGGTTCAGGAAACAACCCCATCCTGTTTTGGGGCCCGGTTGTTGGCCTTATGGAAGTATTTGGGGGTTAAAAGGACTTTTAAAAAAAAGGGGGGCATGGAGGTACTTCTTGTCATCTTGTGTTTTTTAAAAAAAAATTAGATCTGTCGGAGGGGGAAAGGAAACAATTAAAATTTTTAAAGTTTTAGTGGGGTTGTCCTTTTTTATTTCCAAATTTTTCCCCAAAAAGGGGGAAATTTTTGCCGATGGCTAAGATGTTGAGGTTGATTTTTT